>ML100181.1:0-17622 GCA_003697995.1 Taxidea taxus jeffersonii
GAAGTGTGTCGGAGGTTTGTTGTTGTTCTTAATTTGGATGGGGGATCAGAGAGAAAACACAAACCACTAAGCACTCAGTCAACATTTTATCCTCTAGAAAGTAAAGAGGATTTATGATCATCTAATTAAAAACTAGAAGCAATGGAGAATCTGACAAGTTTGTAGTATGGAAGCCAGAAGCTGTATTCGGGTTTGTGGGACTGCCCAGCATTCTTGCTAGGTCTGTGCCTCAACCAAAACTTTCCCTCCTCACCCCATGGTGCAGTGATCTCACCCTGCTCTGAATTCCTGGAACACTTGCTTTCTGTATCAACATTCCATTCATTTGACATTCGTCACAGTGATTTGCTGAGGAAAAATGCCTATAAGTTCTAATATACCAAACAAATGTTAGTTATTATGCTATTGTGTGTGTGCATTTACATGTCTACACATATATAATGTATATAATATATGCATGTTGGTGTATACATGTATACATATAAAATATATAAATACATGTGTGTATATAGGGTTATATAGTTATTTTGTTTCTCTTGTTTTCCCTTCACTGAGTTATAAGCTTCTTGAGTCATATTTTATCCATTTTTTTGCCTTCTACAGACATCAGTTGGAACACATTTGTCTGTCAACCTACTGATGTTTTGAGTGTGGGGACTAACTTTTACCATTTCACAAGTACATGACTTTCAGCCACTTACCTTCACTCCCTTCAGTGTCCTACAGGGCTGCTGGGAGGATCACATAAAGTAATGGGCACAGAGCACCCTGGATGGGTTAATTTCCTGTGGCCTATGACAGAAAGAACGTTGTAGCTTTAGTTCCTCCTTCCATCTCCTGTCTTCTTTTTCTCAGAAGTTTGGGTCATGGATATGATCAGAGATACGTTTCTCAATAACAGATTTCTGAAGTGACTCCCAGATCTCTGAATGGGCAGTATGCAACATAATCTAACAAGAAAGAACTGATCTAGGCTGTTTTAAGTGTTGAAAGCAAGGTAAAGCCATTAGCCTGTGATAAATGTTTCCCCTATGCACTATTTTTCCTTCTCTCACCTCATCATCTAACCCAGTATTGTCCAATAGAACTTTCTATGATGATGGAAATGTGCTATATCCACTTTTCCCAATATGATAACCACTAGCCACGTGTGGTTACTGCGTACTTGAAATGTGGTGATGCAAATTAAAAACTGAATTTTAGATATTCTTTAATTAAAATGTAAAGAGTCACTTGCTACCTACGGAACAGCACAGAGCTAAACTAAGAGAATCTGGGTGGGTCTCTTCATTCATTCTTTCATTCATTCATCATTCAGTCAAAGTCTATTGAGTACCTAATATGTGTCAGGTACAGTACTAAGCTCTGACAGTGGGTTCAATGATGGTCTCTCATCTGAAAGAGTTCAAAAACTGTTTAAGGAAACAATCCTTTGAGATGATCTCAAGTCCTTATCCTCTTGAGATAAGTTGCTGGAGGAGATTTCTTAGGCCTGGGTCACCCTACAGATAACTACCTTCCTGACTTCACCTGCTGGATTAGAATCTTTGCCTGAGCTAGAGGCAGTTCTCCAGGGCTGGTAAGAGGCCAGTGATATAGCCAACAGGGCTGCCCACCAAGGTTATTCTATCCTGGAGGCTGAGTGCACAACCTATTCAGAGCTTGAAAGTGAGCCACAAGCAAGGACGCAAATGTCAGAGCAGTGTAAAACCCCAAAGACACCAAAAGCCAGGGCAGCGAGCCAAATAATAACATTAATAATGAGGATTGTTGAGAGACAGGAAAACACAGAAGTTGGTTGCTCTCTCTAGGAGCCAAACTTCCTGGATGGCGATCCCAGCGCTGCCCCTGTCCTGCTATGTAACATCTCTGTGCCATCCCTTCACTTGTAAAACAGATGTTATAATGGCCCTCCTTTCAGAGGCTTACCATGAACACTAGATCAATTTGAACATGGAAATGAACCCAGCTGAATTAGCTCCAGACTCCACTCTCTGGCCAATATGCCGTGCTGCTGGGCTTTGAATGAGGTTGACCAGAATTCCAATCTAACTCTTACTACTTTATAGTTATACAGCCTTGAGAGAGTGAGCTGCCTCACTGAACCCCTCATTTTCCTCATTTGTAAAATGGGGGTATAAATAATAATAGTAGGGGGAGCCTGGGTGGCTCAGTCAGTTACATGTCAGACTCTTGATTTCGGCTCTGGTCATGATCTCAGGGCTGTGAGACTGAACCCTGCATCACTCAGCAGAGAGTCTGCTGGGGATTCTCTCTCTTCCTCTGTCCCTACCCCTCCAAATAAATAAATAAATCTTAAAAATAATAATAATGATAGTAGGGGTTTGTGAAGCCTTAATGAATTGATTTATGTATAGCCATCAGAAAGAACAGTGCCTATAAGGCAGTGTAGGCTCGTGTTACTGTGCATAATGCCATGGGACCTGTGGAGAGCCAAGCAGCAGAAACTGAGTAGGGAGTGAGGCTGACAGAGATACTGAGCCACAGGGTGGTCTGGGGGGCAGGTGGGGTATGTTCCTGGAGCTGCTACAGTTCCAAGGGAAACTGCTGCGGCATCCTGAGGACATGCCAGTGTTCTAGGGGATGGGTGGCTAACCACGCAGACAGTTGCATTCCAGCCCATCCCTGTCCCCTGAGGTAACCTGAGAACCTGTTCTCTGATGAAGAAAGCATTTTTCACTTGGCAGATTTGGTAGACAGGGATTTTTTTGTTTGTTTTGTTTTGTTTTTTAAGTAAACTATACTTAGCCCAAATTAGGGCTTGAACTCCCCACCCTGAGATCAAAAGCTGCATGCTTGACGAGCTGAACCAGCCAGCCACCCCAGCAACAGAAATTTTTTTTAAAGATTTTATTTATTTATTTCACTGACAGAGATCTCAAGTAGGCAGAGAGGCAGGCAGAGAGAGAAGAGGAAGCAGGTTCCCTGCCAAGCAGCGAGCCCGATGTGGGACTCAATCCCAGGACCCTGAGATCACAACCTGAGCCGAAGGCAGAGGCTTAATCCACTGAGCCACCCAGGCGCCCCGTAACAGAGATGTTTTGAGGCAGCTTCCTTGAACTGTTCTGTCAAGGAATAAAATGGTAAATGGCTCTGGAAACAACATGGCAATTTCTTTTTTTTTTTTTTGATTTCTTATAAAGTTAAATCTATACCTAATTATACTACTCCTAGACATTTACTCAAGAAAAATAGGAATACATGTCCACAAAAAGTTACATAAAACATTCACAGTAGCTTTATTCATCATAGCTGAAAAGAAGGAAAAACCCACAAATGTCCACCAACAGCAAAAGAGCAGACAAATGTAGTATGTTTATACAATGGAATACTATTCAGAAATCAAAAGGAAAGATCTACTGATTCACGCAAGAACACGAGTGAATCACAGAGATGTTACACTGAGCAAAAGAATCCAGACACAAAAGAGTGCCTAGTATAGTTTTATTTATATGACATTTTAGAATAGGCAAAACTACAGAGATGGAAATCAGAGCAGTGGTTGCTGGGGGCTGGGAGCAGAGAGCAGATATGGACTACAAAGGGGCACGAGGAATGTTCTGGGGCAATGGAAATACTCTATATCATGACTAGAGTGACATTTGCACAACGTATAAGTTTGTCAAAACTCATCAAACTTTACCCCTAAAGAGGATGCATTGCACTATCTGTAAGCTGTGCGTCAGTATGCCTGGCTTTCAACAAAAACACAATATCACCGAGCACTAGCAAATTCTATGTGAAGGAGTGGGAGTCAGAAACAGGATGAACACAACCTACAGGGATGGGTTGAGAATATCTGCTTCATACATCTCTTTCTGACTTTCTTTAAACGCTGACAATTTAATAACTTTTTTTTGAGTTGTTAAAAGGTTCCTGGCATCAGAATGGCTTCACCACAATGTCTGGTGGTGGTAACCAGAAAGGGTACTAGCATGTCCAGACAATAAGATCAATAGACAGGGGCACCTGGGTGGCTCAGCCAGTTAAGTGTCTGGCTCATAGGGTTGTGAGATCGATTCCCAAATCAGCCTCCATGCTCAGCAGGGAGTCTGCTTGAGATGCCCCCTCTGCCTCTCCCAATAGTGCTCTTTCTCTCTCTCTCAAATAAATACATTAAAAAATTAAAAGTCAATGGACAAATGACTATCACTGTGTTTGATGCCTCAAGAGGTTCGTGCACAAAGTAGATGGACTAATACTGCATACGGGAGTCAGGGCAGGCTTTTCTCAGGAAAATGGAGAGGAAAGAGAAGAAACCACATGTGTGAAGGGTCCAGTGGGTAAGAGTTTGGCACACGTGAGAAAAGGCACAAAATCTGATGTAGTGCTGTATCTCAGGGCACCGGGACAACACTGGGGGAGTTGAGAGAGAAGGCCTGGACGCAGTTGCCTGGATTCAGGTTGAGAAGCCAGTACGGCCCCACTGGAGAGTTTGGGGGCACAGAAGTCGCTAGGCAGGCACTGACTTGGCCAAGTCCATCTTTTAAAAGAAAGCTGTGGGGAAGACAAAGAAGATGGACTGTGGGAAGAGGAGTTAGGAAGGTTCTTCATGGCCCATCCTTGTCATAATTTCCACTGAAATAAAATATGCCTTTCTGGTCATGGACTACTCTGCATGCCAAAAGAATTAGGTAAGTCTCAGTTAGTATAAAGCAGGCCTGAGGGTCATTCAGCCGCCCTCTACTTTGGGACCCCCTGTTTCTTTTCTGAACTGGGGAACCCTAGCTCCAAAGCAACCCCTTAGTTCAGGCTCCCAGGGGGAGCACTGCTCGGTCTGTTTCAGGGATACAGCAGTTACGGGAGCAGACCCAAATGGTCAAGGTTCATGGTAAAGATCAAGAGGCCCAAGGGACAGCATTTTCAGCCTCTCCTTGTGAGCAATCCCCTTCCGTGCTGGGTGGGATTTCCAACCTGGGGAAAAAAACTGACCAGTCGTCTGGGAAGGGAGACTGTCATAGATGGGTAGGGTCAGGGCCACCCCAGAGCCAGGATGACGGTGACATGAGTCCAGACACTCCAGGGAATCAGTGAGGCAATGGAGAGAAAGCATGAGGGAAGGCAGGGCTACCGTCTGCCTGGCCCAGCTTCCTCTTTCATGAGCTCATGGTCAAAGCCAGGCCAGGCAGGAGGGTGCCAGAGATTGAGTGAGTATGTTTTTTCCCTAACTTGGTTCTGAGTCACACAGGCACCTACCCTTCCCAGAAAACTGCTTCAGGGCTTACCCCCTGGCAGCCGGTCAAGCCACGGCCTAACACGCGAGACAACCAGGCGGGAGCTGGAGACCTGCCAGCCGGGAGCACTCATCCCACCCCCAGAAGCCTCTCCCCACCTTCAAAGACAAGGGCCTATGGCAGCTGCGTTGGAAGTAGGAGGGAGACTTAGTTTAACTTTTGAGAACCCAGGGGAGACGCTGTTGAATCACGGGGTTGCAGAGGAGGGAGAGACATCAGAGAGTCTTTAATCTAAGCACTTGGCTTTACAGATCAACTCATCCAGTAAATACATGGTGTCTGAAAAGCAGGACAAAGGGGGAAGTACTTTATTTGTTGCACTTTCCCCTCCCCCACCACCCATATTGTGCTTTGAGTTAAATTGCCATCACATTCTCCAATGCTGATATGGGCCCTTATGAACAGCTCTGGGACATTAATGGATTAAAGGGCCATACATTTCCAGCCTTTTCAGGAAGTTGATATTGATGGAGAAGCACAGCTTTAGGCACTGAATACTGAGGAGTGAACAAGATGGATAAAGTCCTGTTCTCATGAAGTTATTACCCGGCAGGAAACTGAGGCCAAAGGGAGGAGCTGGGTCCTGGAAAGCCAGTGCTGGCAGAACATCAGGAACATTGGGTCCCTTCTCAGCTCCCCACTCTCAGCAGCCTCCAGGGAATTTAGGTTGAGTTGAGCTGCGCCAGGAGGGTCCAACCTTGGTCCCAAGGCAGGGGATACCATGTTCTCACGTGACCTTGCCCTGGTTCTCCAGGCATTCTTGCCTTCCTTTTGCATCAGGGAAAACTACCTGGGACTGACCTTGACCCTCCTGAGGCCTGAATCGGTGTCTCTGATGGTCATTTATTAACTTGCTGCTAAGAACTCCCCACCCCACCGTGCCTCTGGCAAGAATTATTCCAACTAGAATATGTGTGCATGGGGCCAGGGGAAGGGCATTTAAAATCAGTCACATTGGCTGAACAAGAACTAGGAATGCAGAAGTCTTTGCTTCTTTGAAGAAAAGAAAAAGCCACAAAACCTGCCCTGAGATGGAGAGGGAAGAAAGAGGGGTGGGGTGAGGGATGAAAACAGAAATTCTACCTCCTAATGATCTTAGCACTTGTAGGCTCTTTTGTCATCCTGGTTTCCTACTCCTGGGTTAGCTCACTGTTGCCCACTGCTCCTCCCAAGCAGCCCCTCTTTGTATCATGATAATCATGGCCATCACAGAAGCAGCACCTGCTATGTGCCTAGGAGCAGTACCTTTATATCCTCAATCCTCACAGTAACCTTAAAACCAATATGCCCACTTTTCAATTGAGGAGACATTTTCAGAGAAGTTAAGTAGCTGGCACAGTATATGTACTTACTTAACAGGTAGCAGAGCTGGAATTCAAACCCAGTTTCCTCTGATACCAGTGTGTCCTTTCTATCACAAATCCATCTCCAGTCAACAAAGTTACTGAGTATCTACCAAATGCCAGATGCCACTGAGTTTCAGTTTCTATTTCCCTGGATCCTATGACTCCAGCCCTCTACCTGTTTCCCTTTTTCAAACGTTCCCATTTCCAAATATGCATCTCCTTCCCATTATCGCTGTCTGCCATTCTAGACTTTGGTCAGCAACGTAGCAGTACTCCAGGTGGGCCAGCAGGCATGACTCGCTCTTATGCCAGGGATTTACACAGAGTGAGGGCCAGTGCCTTGCCATCCATCACCTGCACAGTTAATCCCAATTTAATAGCAGATCTTCCTGAGCCCCAGTTGAGAATCCCCCACCTCCCCTTTGGAGAGGAAGCATGGGGGGAGAGGAGGGGTCTCTGAAAGGACACAGCTGGACAAACAGAAACCTCTGAGGATGAGGGGTAGCTCCCCAGAGGAGATGGATTTAAGAATATTTATTAACCCCCTACTAGGTGAAAGGCCAAGTACTGGAGATACCACTGAGATATCATGAGAAAAAGAGCAGATGTGGTCCTCTATATTTATGGAGATTATATTCCAGTGGGGGGAGACAACAACAAAAAGTAAACAAATACATAAAATGATTCTCCACATAGCAAGTGTTGTAAGAAAATGAGGGACGCCTGGGTGGCTCGGTTGGTTAAGCAGCTGCCTTTGGCTCAGGTCATGATCCCAGCATCCTGGGATCGAGTCCGACCCACATCGGGCTCCTTGCTCGGCAGGGAGCCTGCTTCTCCCTCTGCCTCTGCCTGCTACTCTGTCTGCCTGTGCTCGTTGGCTCTCTCTCCCTCTCTCTCTGACAAATAAATAAAATCTTTAAAAATAAATAAATAAATAAAAATAAAAGATAAAAAAAAAAAGAAAATGAACAAGGGGCTAAGAAAGAGGTTGATGGGAGGTCAAGATCACAGGTCAAATGAGAGAAAGGAAGGATCATAGCAATCTTGGAGGAGATGGGGAGGAAATGAGGAGCAGTGAGAACAATGAAATGAAAAGGGGCCAAGGGCCTATTTCCCTAGGATTAGGGCAGTGAGAACTGGTCCAGCTGCCCGTCTTGCCCCTGGCCCTTCCTGGCCTTAACTCATCCCCCAGCACTCACCACTCCCTTTCCTTGGCTTAATGATTCACTCCCAACCTTTCTCTAGCTTCCTGTATGGCAGGGAGGGGGTGAGGCAGAGCCATGGGTCTCTGAGGGTAGCAGGAACAGAGATGAGATTGATGGAGCAGGAATGGCGAGTAGTCTTAGTTTCCTGGTTCTTCTCTGTCCCATTCTGGTCTTGCCACAAAGAAGGTCTCTCTGAGCCAGGAGGACGGTAAAGATAACTAGGTCCAGCTGGAGGCCCAGATTCCAGATAGGGGAGGTAGTGGTGAAACAAGATCCTGACATCCCTCTTCATTTCCCCTCCCCTGCCAAATGCCCTAGAGAAATTTTCCATCATAAACAAGTAGTGCATTCCTGACCTTGGGTGCCCCCCACCGCCTCCCACTAAGCCATTTTCTTCCATCATCACTATCTCCCCCACCCTCAATTCATATCTGTGTGAGCATGTAGGTAGGCCCAGCCACACATGCAAGTAGTCATGGATTAATGTGTAGTGTGCGGTTGCCTTGAAATAAGGGTGTAGCTAGGTGTGCAGGCTCCCCGTTTGGGTGTAAAAACAATGAGGATGGCAGGTGTGAAAGGTGGGTACTGGAAAGGGGTATGTCTCTGTAGAGGAAGTGTATTTTATGCTGGTCAGAGAGAAGTATATAACACATGAGTTTAGACAGCAGTAATGGGTATAAATTAAAGTGACGCAGAGGCCCAGGAAGCAGTTATGTATGCAGAAGTAATGTATCTATTGGAGCCCAAAGGTGAGGATGTCCCCTGTCTGCATCCCACACGTCCTTGCTTGAGACATGTCACTAGGTGTTCCTCTTTTGCTGTGTGCATAAGGATAGTCCCAGCTGTTCTTAAGATGCTATAAATTTGCATGTAGGGTTCGAAAGAGTGTCTCCATGTCTCAAAGCTTTGGGTGACCCAGCTAGGCTGTGAATACCATATGCGCACGTAGAGTTCTGCGTTTTCAGCTTTCATATAGAAGACTATTGAGCAACTCCTACAGGTAAAGCTCTGGGCTGGGTTTCATGCAGGGCACAGAGAGACGCGTGACACAGCCTGCAACGAAAGGGATCATACATGTACTCTGCAAGCAGCAGGCATAACATGATCTGGAGTAAAGACCTGAGCTAGATGCCTTTCAAATCCCTAGAGTCATCCTGATGCCTTCATGCTCTTACTGTCAACACCCCACTCTTCACGCTCCCAGGTTCTAACGATTCCCATCTCATTACTAAATGGCTAAGGTCTTATGCTAGGAATGTTTCTTACTGCCACCTCTCCTCTTGGTTCCCTGTTCCATCACTCATCTCAGGCCCTTGTTACCTTCCAGCTGAACCTTTCCAATAACCTCCTATCCTCTGGCTCAGTGTCTCCCCATCCAGGGCACACCTGTCATCTTACTTAGTTCCCAGCTTGAACTACCCTCCTTTTATCCTTCCATGACCCAACAGAATCCAGAATCTTGAGTTAAACTCAATCTCCTGGCCTGGACCTCCAGCTAAGCTCTCCCCACTCTGCCCACCTCATTTCCAGAATCATTACTTCCCACTACTCCTTTACAGGAAACTTACTGTAAGATTGTTTTTCTTGTGATTCCCCAAACATCCTGTACTTTTCCAGCTCAAGGTCTTTGCTGATTCCATTCTCTTTCTCACAGTCATCTTCCACTTCTGACTCTGTGGTATCCCACCCACTGTTCAAAGTCATCTCCAATGCCACTCTTCCATGAAGCCTTGCCTTAATGACTAGATAGATGGGAACACTAGTTCTTTTGGGTCTCTCCTTTACAGTTGGTATTCGGTTTCTTTAAGACCCTCAAGAGAGTTCAAGGTGCCCGCTGAGTGTGGCTGGCCTCACTCAGCAGCCCATACATTGAAACTAACCTCAGTACTTTCAACAGGACCCTTAACGATAAATGCTCAAAGGATGTTAAACTGTGAGTCCATGAGCAGCTGTCTGTAAGGCAGTAATGAAAATACGCTAATTCTCTTAAGTTGTGACCACTACCACATTTACATCATGCCTCGCAGTTTAAAATGTTCTTTACATAGATTTTGTGAATTTTACTATACAACAAGGGACAAATCTGGGTAACTGCTAACCTCTTGCCTTTGTTTTGTGGCAGTAGCCTTATGTGAGCATTTCTGCACACATTTACGCGGGTAGCTTTCTTGTGTTGCCCCTGCGAACTCTCTGCACCTTTGCTCAGGTATGTGCATGGTAAAGGGGAGAGGATAGGCCACCCCAAAAGGTGCCACTTGGGCAGGTGAGTTATTTTGAGCTGAAGGCAATCAAAACCCAGCAGACTCAGGAAAAGCCTTTTGCCTCTCTTCCTTAACTGCCTAAAAGAGTTTAGATAGGGGACTGAACTGCAAAGACAGCTATTATCAGAAGATAACTGTCTGATGGTCTTACCTGCTTTGGCAGGGCAAACAACTGACTCCCAAACATCCCCTCTTCTTACCTTCCCCTGAATTGGCCTCCTCCCTTTTGAAGCCCCAGGCTCCTCTTCCATTCTTTAGCTCCAGATGCCGTGTGAACCTCAATTGCCTTTGAATCTCAAGGCTTCCTCGGCTCCTTAAGTATGTAATTAAATGTTTTTCTCCTGTTAACTTGCATCAATTTGTTAGACCAACCAGAGAAGCTAGAAGTAAAGAAAGGACTATTTTTCCGCCCCTACAATGTGGTGTGTGTGGAGGCAGGCAGCATCATGTCTTGTGTGTACTAGCGTGTTCATTTCTCTGTCTTTTGGCTATTTCTGTAATGACTTTCCTCTTGGGTGTGTGCGTGTGTGTGTGTTGTTCTCTGTGTATCTACAAGTGTATGAATGTGCGTGTATAATTAATCCATTGACTTTGCTGGGTCGCTGCTCCCAGCATGGCCAGATTTCTTTATGTCAGTCCTCCTGCCTCTCCAGAGATGGGGCCGGCGGCCTAACCACCTCCTAAGCTATCTGTTGGCCGCTCTCCAGGCCCCACATGCCCTGACAGGGGCCTGCAGCCCGGGATCTCACCCATCCCACTCACAACTCACACGCTCACAACGCACACTTTGGCGCCCCTTTTGCACAGGCCAAGTCGCCGCCCCCTCTCTTTGTTTAACCGTCGGAATTTCCAGCTTGCTCTGGCCACCACTCCCAGCAGCGGGTGGAGTTGAGAAGGCCCCGCCCAATCCTGGAGCGCACAAAATCTGCTCCGCACCGCTGTAGATCTGCATTGGGCCCTCAGCTCCGCTTCTTGCGCCATGTGTCACTCTCACAGCTCCCTCCCCGCTATGACAGTCCTGCGGGCCCCGACCCCCGTCTCCACCAGCCCCGGACCCCGACGGGGCTCTGGTCCTGAGATCTTCACCTTCGACCCTCTCCCGGAGCCCGCGGTGGCCCCTGCCGCGCGCCTCAGCGCCTCCCGCGGGCACCGGAAGCGCAGCCGTAGGGTCCTCTACCCACCAGTGGTGAGTGTCGTGGAAGTGGGCAGCCGGAGGGGCAGGGGGAACGGCCGGACGCCGAGGTCCTCAGCTAACCTGTCGTCTTTGTTGTCTCTTTTAAGGTCCGGCGCCAGCTGCCAGTCGAGGATCCGAACCCTGCCAAAAGGCTCCTTTTTCTCCTGCTCGCCGTCATTTTCTGCCAGATCCTGATGGCTGAAGAGGGTGTGCCGGCACCGCTGGCCCAGGAGGACGCCCCCAACGGCGCATCCCCCGCGCCCACCCCGGCGCCCCCGGTCCTCGAGCCCCTTAATCTGACCTCTGAGCCCTCGGACTACGCTCTGGACCTCAGCACTTTTCTACAGCAACACCCGGCCGCCTTCTAAACGGGACCCCTCCCCACACCCCCCCACCCAAAAGAATCCGAAAAACCAAAGAAACACCAGGTATACCTGGTGCTCGAGAGCGTATCCCAAACTGGGACTTCCGAGGCAACTTAAACTCAAAGCACTGCAGCGGAGACGCCAGCCCAAGCCCGGGGATGAAAAGAGCACCGACACTCCGGGGCTAGGCCGCGTGGGGAAGAGCGTAATTTATTTATTTCTCAGTGATTCTGATTAATATTTATATGTATTTATGTATATCCCCCTAGGTGATGGAGGGGTGTATGTATTATTTATTTTAACTTATGCGGGAGTGTGAGATGTGCCTCCCTGCTGAAAACGCAGAACTCTTGGTAATTTGTTGAGTTTTGGCAAAGGTGGAGGCTGGGCGCTTTGGTTCTCCTCCAGAACCAAGGTAGAGGTCCTGGATCCGGGAGAGCGCCCGGGCCAAGAGTCAACGACGGTGGCGGGTTGTAGGTTTAGGGGCTGGTATTCTGTCTTCCAGGATTTCAACTCCCTGGATCTACTGTGTGAGGCTTTGGCGGACCACTGGGGTTAAGTTCCTTTGCCTTCGATCTTCTCGAAGTTGCCCCCAAGGGGTGGCTAAGGTGTCGAAGGTCGGTGGGCTGTCAGCGGGCGGCTGTGGGGTCGCCCGGTATGTTCTGTGAACACAAATAAAGTCGATTTACTGCCAGTAGTAAACTGAGTGTACGAATCTTTATTAGCAGCGATTCCACAGCCCTCCCCACCTTCCGGCACGGGCGGGAGGAGCTGGGGCCACATCCTCCGCAGGCGCCCCGCCCCGGGTGACCGGATGCAGTCTTTCGTCGCCCCGTGTGCGGTTTGCCCAGTTACCGCGGGGCAAATCAGAGATGAGGCAATCTCCCCGGCCCCGGTTGCAGGCCCACGGAGGTCACGTCCCTCTTCCCGGGGCGGAGCTCCCGGCCGGGGAAGGACGCCGGTGGGCGGGCTGCGATCACTGCGTGCCGGGAAGGGGGCCGGCCGAGCGCGCAGGGCGGAGGGTGCCGGCGGCGGGGGGCGGGGTCGCGTCTGCCGCAGCAACCGGGTGCGGCCCAGTGAGGGGCGCGAGCGCGGGCGCGGCTGGCTGGAAGGCAGTTCCCTGGGACCCGTGCTCGGCTAGCGAATCCGCTGCGCGCCCCGGCGCGGTAGCCGCCAGCGTGCGGGAAGGTGGGTGGGGAGGCGAGATGGAGTCGGACCGCGGAGGAGCAGGGAGGGTGGCTCAAGGTTTGGGGCCTCAAGGCGCGGGAGAGCTTTATCAACGGAGCGAGAAACTGCCCTCACCGTAGGCGGGACGGGCAGGGGGAAGGGAGTGGCCATAAACCGGCGAAGGGGAGGGAGTCTCTGGGATCTGTAGGATTGAACAGGCAAATGCCTTAGTGGTAAGGTGCGGAAGGGACTGGGCCCTGGTGGCTGGAGATTGGGCGAGACTGACGGGAAAGAGAGAATATTTACTCCTGTGCACCCTGCCCGCAAAGGCTTTCTTTTCTTTTCCTCCAGCTCCAGCCTGAGCCATGTTTTTCACCTGTGGCCCAAATGAGGCCATGGTGGTCTCCGGTAAGTAATGTTCTCTTCTCAGCCAGTGCCCCCCAAACCCTTGCGGTCTGGCCTCTACCCTTCTCCCTACCAGCTCCCCAGGCGCGGGCCTTCTGTTCACCCCGCGCCGGCTGCAAGCCACCCACTTGTGATTCCCAGTGCTGCCCTTCCAAGGCCCAGACTGCCTCCGCTGCAGCTCCCAGAGTTCCCTGTGGGGCTTATTCCCGCCCCCACTCCAGTTTTTCAGTCTTCCATATTCTAGCACTACCCCTGGCACTGCAGTTTACTGTCCCCACACCTTGCAGGTTTCTGCCGAAGCCCCCCAGTCATGGTGGCTGGAGGACGTGTCTTTGTCCTGCCTTGCATCCAGCAAATCCAGAGGTAAGTAGAAAAAGAACCAGGGAAGGGGAACCCCAGTTTTCTCTCTTTTTTCTTTTTTTCTCACTGTCCACTCCTTCTTTTTCCCATAGGATCTCTCTCAACACACTGACCCTCAATGTCAAGAGTGAAAAGGTTTACACTCGCCATGGGGTCCCCATCTCAGTCACTGGCATTGCCCAGGTGAGGCTTTCAGAGCCTTTACCCACCCGGAGTCCATTCCTTCATCACCTTCCTTGTGCCCAGACATTAAGAATCTTCTCATCATGGCCTTCCCAACCTCTGGCTGCAGAGAAATGTCTCTGCTAAGTCTCACCTTCTCCAGGGACTCCCAAGGCACTTGGCTCTTCCATTCTCTTCCTGCTTCCTACCTGGCTTTATGAGACCTTCACCACACTTTCCCTATCCTTACTGTGGTTACAGGTGAAAATCCAGGGGCAGAACAAGGAGATGTTGGCAGCTGCCTGCCAGATGTTCCTGGGGAAGACAGAGGCTGAGATTGCCCACATTGCACTGGAGACTCTGGAGGGCCACCAGAGGGCTATCATGGCTCACATGACTGTGGAGGTGGGCTTGAGGGCAGGGAAAGATCTGGAAGATATGCCAGAGTTAGTGGCACAAGGACCCAGCTAGTCTGTGGGAGATAGTATCCGGAGGACTGAGAGCTTAAGTTCCTCCTTCCCACCATTTTGTTACCCTAGGAGATCTATAAGGACAGGCAGAAATTCTCAGAGCAAGTTTTCAAAGTGGCCTCCTCAGACCTGGTCAACATGGGCATCAGTGTGGTTAGCTACACCCTGAAGGACATTCATGATGATCAGGTAAACAAACTTAGATGGCTGATTCTCTCCAGTTCCCGGATCCCATCTCTTAAATCCTCCCGAGGATTCTGATTGCTACTTCTCTCTCACAGGACTATTTACACTCCTTAGGGAAGGCTAGAACAGCTCAAGTCCAAAAAGATGCTCGGATTGGGGAGGCAGAAGCCAAAAGAGACGCTGGGATCCGGGTGAGATAGATTCTACTTGGGGGATCACTTGGTCACCATAGGCTTCTTGGGCATGCAGCGGGAGAGGGGATGGAAGGGGCACAACTGAGTGAGGGCTCATAGAGCTGGGTTGGCAGAGGAAATAGATGAGGCACATGCAGGGAAGCCTGGTGAGGAGCAGGCTCTCCCCCCTGAGGTCTTCCTCTCCCTACTCTAACTTCCTCCCTGATCTCTGTGTGGACAGGAAGCCAAAGCTAAGCAGGAGAAGGTGTCTGCCCAGTACCTGAGTGAGATCGAGATGGCCAAGGCGCAGAGAGACTATGAGCTAAAGAAGGCCGCATATGACATCGAGGTCAACACCCGCCGTGCACAGGCTGACCTCGCCTATCAGCTTCAGGTCAGAGCTCTCACACTGGGCAGTTCATTCCTCTGACGCCCTCCATCATGGGCTGTCACACTTTCTCATGTTCTAACTCTGATCCCTTTATTCTGGCTCTACATTTCTGACCCAACTCCTCCATATGATGAAGATTTGAAAGACCCAAGCATTTCAGTTGAAAAGCAAAGTAAAGGCCAAGAAGGGATACGGTCAGTAGGATGTGATCACATATTTGGGCAGATTGTCCCCTGGGGAAGGGCACCTGGATGGGTGGGTGAAGCGAGCTAACATCCAGCCCATGTTCCACACTCACCATGCTGTGCATTCCCGCACAGGTGAGTAGTTGCCACATCCACCCAGGAGAGGGGGTCCGGTTTTCTGATTTTCTATGGGCTTACGACAGCCCTGGTGATCCAAGAAGGGCATAAGGAAGGAAAACATGGACTTGGCTTTGCATCCTGCAAAGTGAGATAGGGGCAGCCCTTGATATTGCATGGAGGCGTGGTCAGTCTTCATTGCTTGCAGATTCTGTATTTGAGAATGGGCCTACTCACTAAAATTTACTGGTAACCCCAGAAGCAGTCCTCGTGGCACCTTTGTGATCATTTGCAGACATGCTCAGAGCAATGAAGAATTTGAGTTGCCTGATAGTGCAGTTGAGGCTGAACAAGATGTCTTGCCTTTGTGTTTCAGCTCTCATCATGTAAGCAGTGTCATTTTTATAGTATATTTACTGCTGCAGTTTTTGCATTCTTGTACTCTTTGTTGGTGGTGCTCTTTAAAATGGCCCCCAAGCATTCTGCTAAAGTGCTAAGTGTTCCTCAGTGCAAGGAGACTGTGATACGCCTTACAGAGAAATGACATGTGTTGGATAAACTTCTTTCAGGCATGAGTTATAGTGCTGTCAGCAATAACTTAATTGTTAATGAATATGTATATTATATAAGGTATCTTTAAACAGAAACACATACATAGCAAGCATATATAGTGATCTGTCGTGAACAGGGGATCACAGGAATCTAACCGTATGTTTCCCCTAACAACAAAATAAGTATTTGCTAATTCAGTATTCATGACTACTTTACAGACAAGATCTACCGTTAATAATGAAAGTCAACTGTACTTTGAGACCTTTACCCAAAGGATAGCAATGTTATGAAATTTGGTTTTGCCAAGAGTGGGTATAGGCTTAAAGGATACTGAAATACAAAATATCTTTAGTTTATGATGTTAAATACCTGAACTTTGTTTCAGTGTGGTGTGCCTACCAGCAGCAGTGGCATCACTGTGGGGCTTATTAGATACAGAATCTCCAGCTCCAGTCCTACTGACTGAATCAGAATCTGAATTGTTGTTGTTGTTTTTTTTAAGTAGGCTCCACACCTGACCTGGGGCTTGAATGCATAACCCTGAGATCAAGAGTTGAATGCTCTACTGACTGAGTTAGCCAGGTGCCCCTAGAATCTGTGTTTTAACAAAATCCCTAGGGGAGTCATGTACACATTGGCATTTGAGAAGCATTAACATAGTGGAAACCATTTCCTCTGTGCAAGCTGGAAACCAGTTTGCATGGTCCTTAACCTAAATATAGCTTTTCTTATTTGCAAATCAAAGGATTGGGCAGGTTTTTTGCTCTTTTATCAGCTCTTTTCTTTTGTGCCAGGCTTTGTGCTAGGTGCTTGGAGAAATAGGAATTCATTCAACAAATATCTGTCAAGTGCCTAAGATGTGCCAGACATTGTTTTAGAAGTGAGGGTGTATGTATGAATGAGACAGAAAAGATTCCTGCCCTTGTGGAGCTTATATTGTAAAACAGGAAACAGCTAGTAAGCAAATAAATAACTTTCATAGGTTCTAATTATCTTGTTTAAGTGCTATGAAGGAAATGTACAGAGGGATGAAAAAAAACAGTGCAGAGGTTGGGGGTAATCCAAGAAAGCTTCAGTGAGGAAGTGATTTATGAGATAAACCTGAAGATGAAAAAGAGCCAACAATGTAAAGAGTTGTGGGCCAAGAGCATTCTCAGCCAGTGCTGTTCCAATAGAACCTTCTGTGTTGATGGAAATGCTGTAAATCTGTAATTGTGAACGCTGTGATACTGAGTGCTTGAAATATGGCTTATAGAACTTTAGCTAGTGAAATAGTGAAATGTGACTAAGGAACAGAATTTTAAATTGTATTTATTTAATTTTTATTTATTTTTTTAAATTTTATTTGATTTTAATTAATTTTTTAAAGATTTTATTTATTTGACACAAGAGAGATATCACAAGTAGGCAGAGAAGTGGGTGGGGGGGTGAGGGAAGCAGGCTCCCTGCTGTGCAGAGAGACCAATGCCCATGCAGGGCTCAATCCCAGGACCCTGAAATCATGACCCCAGCTGAAGGCAGAGGTCCAACCCACTGAGCCGCCCAGGCACCCTTAATTTTAATTAATTTTAAGTATAAATAGCCATATGTGGTTAGACAGAGGACTATCACATGCAAAGGCCCAGAGGTAGGAGCACTTGGTGTGTCCCAAGAACAGAGAGGAGGGTTCTGATTTGGTATGGCTGGTATGCTGTAAGTGAGATGGTGAGGCAGGCAGGGCCATGTTCCATAGAGTTCAGGTGGCTGTGTTGGAGACTTAAAAGACAATTCCAAGCCCAGTGGAATCCTACTGGAGAACTTTAAGTAGGGAGGTGCCATGGTCTAATTCACTTTTTTTTTTTTTTTTAA
>ML100181.1:18022-31975 GCA_003697995.1 Taxidea taxus jeffersonii
AAGATTTTATTTATTTATTTATTTATTTGTCAGAGAGAGAGAGAGCACAAGCAGGCAGAGTGGCAGGCAGAGGCAGAAAGAGAAGCAGCCTCCCTGACAAGCAAGGAGCCGGATGTGGGACTCGATCCCAGGACCCTGGGATCATGACCTGAGCCAAAGGCAGCAGCTTAACTGACTGAGCCACCCAGGCATCCCCTAATTCACATTTTTACAAGGATCAGTGTGGCTGCTGTGTGGAGAGTTAATTCTCAGAAGACAAAAAGCAGGAAGATAAGTTGGAAACTTTTTCAGAGATGATGGATTGAATAAATATAGTTAATTGCACTCCCTCTAAAACCTCACTAAAACCATATAGAGTGATTTTTAAAAAGAAGAAGGAGAAGGTGAAAACAGATGGAGAGAACAGGATCAATAGGAACAGAAAATACCATTTTGGAAGCCAGAAAGCCATCATAATCGACTAAGCCAATGGTACTTCATCAGTGGCAGGCACGATATGACCACTGAATCCTAAATGTTGACAGCCTCCCCTAACCTCCTTACCCATTTGTCCCCTGGACGCATCTTCCAGAGAAGTCATTAGAAGACTGTGCTGAGGAACATGAACAATGCAAAGGGAAAGACTTTAAGGATCCTGAATCATAGGTTCCTCAGTAGATAACTTGCCCAAATCACTGTAGAGTGAAGCTCAGAACCAACAAGCCTCACCCACATGCTCACAGTTTCCTTTCACCGTTTTAGACCTCCTTCACTGTGAGCAGCCAGCCGGGATTCCCTGATGTATGGGGGAATCCTGCAGTGTTCAAGTCTGAGACTAAAACCACAAACAGCAAAGCAACTTGGAGGATACATACTATGGAAGGAGGAGAAAGCTTAAATTTTTTTTTTAATATTCTCTGAGATAAGAGGAGAAATCACATCTAGAAAATCAGGGCATAAAATAGAAAACAAAATGAGAGCCCTTAAAATTAGTAAGATGGCAGAAATGAGGGGGGAAAAATCATAAGAAATTCTAGTGAATCTGGATTTATTAATCTAGTTGTATAAATTCTAATTGTAATAAATTTATTAATCCTAATCTACAGATTTATTAATCTAATAACAACAAAGAAAATGGGAGGAAAATCACCAGTGGAAAACACACTTAAAATGTTTATCTGTTCTGAAAGATAGGACTTTCTAGATTGAAACTTTCCACCAAATGTACAATACAATGAATAAGAAACAACTATCCTGTGAAATTTCAGAACAGAGAGAACAAAGAAGGGATCTAAAAGCTTCCAGAGAGAAAGATCACAAAGGGTCAGGCATCAAAATGACTTCAGATTTTTTAAGAAGCCAGGAGACCATGGAGCAATGCCTTCAAAATGTGGATAGAAAATGAATTCTAGAGGTGCCTGGGTGGCTCAGTCATTAAGCATCTGCCTTTGGCTCAGGTCAAGATCCCAGGGTGCTGGGATCAAGTCCCATGTCGGGCTCTCTGCTCAGTGGGGAGCCTGCTTCTCCCTCTTCCACTACCCTTGCTTGTGCTCTCTCTCGCTGTGTCTCTCTCTGTCAAATAAATAAGTAAAATCTTTAAAAAAAAAAAATTAATTCTAACATAGTAACCTGTACTCAATCAAACTGTCATTCAAACAGAAAGGTAGAAAAAACCTCAGAAAAGCAAGATCTCAGAAAACTTACTGCCCATGTGCTTCTTCGAAGGAAGCTACTGGGGGGGTTATTTCATTAATAGGTGGCCCTAAAAAAGGGGACAGGAGGGACTCCAACAGAGAGAGAGAGAGAGAGATCCTGCACACTGAAGGAGAGAGCAACTGGTCAATTTGGAACCAGTCTGAAATTTTAGGGTCAGGGACAGCACAGGGTGCCGTATCCAGAAGCACCTTTCCTCTGGAGTGAACACATGGATGCAGTAAAGGCAGGGATATCATCTCTGCTGTTAATAAGACCCTCAGGGATGATGGTCCATGGCTGAGCCAGAGCACTGGGGCCGTAAAGCATGCTCCTCTCTGGCACCTTCTCACCAAAATCTCGACAAGAGCCTTCAGATCTCTATTCTCCAGGAATAAGAAAATGAAATATGCATAAATAAGAGGATTTCTATATGTGCATGTTCTTGTAAATGTGTAGAATATTCCTGGAAGAAAAGTACAGAAGAAGCTGGTCACAGTTGTTACCTCTGAGGGAAGGAACAGTTCACTTATTTCGGTCCACTTATTTCCTTAAACCTTGCTTCTCACTGTTCCTTTTTTTTTTTCTTTTGAATGTGTACCATATACAAAAGATAAAAATGAAAAAGATACATACACATCCAGCATCACCGCCAGAGCCAGTAGGAAGCGATTGCGGAGGGCGGGGGGCGGGAATTGATGGTGGCTTACTGGAAGGTTACAGCAGCTCAGATGGAGAGAAGTGGATGGATCTGAGTGAGGCTGGAGGTGGAAGATGGCCACCACGCATCAGAGCGCTCCAGGTGCTCACACTCTAGAGAGGGACACTGGAAAAATAGACTAATATGGGAGCTCAACAGAGGGACCCTTAGCCTGGCCTGAGGAAGAGCAGAGTTGGATCCCCACCCTGTCCAGCTCTTGATGCCAAGGCTGCTTGGAAATTCCCCTACCCTCTGCCTCTGAGGAGGATCAGGCCATCCCCCAAGCCATGATTGGGAGCCATATGGGAGATGGACTCCTCTGGGCTGGCTAAGCCAACCGGGGACTGGTTTCATGTACTTACTGTATGAATAATCTCACCCGGGAGCCCTGGCCCTGGCTTCTCTCTGTGGTTCCTGGGAGCTTGTTCTTCAGCTCTGAAGTCGAGCATCGCTCCTACTCAGGTGGCCAAAACTAAGCAGCAGATCGAGGAGCAGCGGGTCCAGGTGCAGGTGGTGGAGCGGGCCCAGCAGGTGGCAGTGCAGGAACAGGAGATCGCCCGCAGAGAGAAGGAACTGGAGGCCCGAGTTCGGAAGCCCGCGGAAGCCGAGCGCTACAAACTGGAGCGCCTAGCTGAGGCAGAGAAGTAAATGCCCCTCCCAGGCCCCATCCTAGTCCTTCATACGACCTGAACTGCTATGGAACTCTGGTTACAGGCGCCTGTGTCTCTGGAGCAGGGCCTGCCTTTGGCCCTTCCTCAGCCCCTCCCTCGACTTCTCTTTCTGTGCCCAGGTCCCAGCTGATCATGCAAGCTGAGGCAGAAGCTGAGTCTGTGAGGGTGAGTTAAGAGGTGGCTCTTGGTGGCTTGCGGAGCAAGTGGGGGTTGCTGTTTGAGCTGGGGTTTCTTGTCCCTAACAACAGCCATCAGTCCCACAGTTTCCTGTACTGTTCTCAGATGCGTGGGGAGGCTGAGGCCTTTGCCATAGGGGCTCGAGCTCGGGCCGAGGCCGAGCAGATGGCCAAGAAGGCAGAAGCGTTCCAGCTGTACCGCGAGGCTGCCCAGCTGGACATGCTGCTAGAGAAGCTGCCCCAGGTCTGCGGGTGGTGTGGGCACCAGAAGAGGAACAGAACCAGGGAGTGGGAGTGTAGGTTGGGGGGAAAAGAGGGGCTTGGGGAGAGCCAGACTAGGGAACTGTAAATTAGGGGTGGGAATTATAAGCCAGTGACTGAAGTGAGGAGGGATGATCCTTACAAACTGAAGAAGGTCAACGATTTCGAAGCCCAGGGTAAGGTGTTTGAGGAGGGGTGTGATCAGACCACAGGTGCTGAGTGGGCATCTCTCACCTACCAGGTAGCAGAGGAGATCAGTGGTCCCCTGACCTCAGCCAATAAGATCACACTGGTGTCCAGTGGAGATGGGACCATGGGGGCGGCCAAAGTGACCGGGGAAGTACTGGACATCCTGACCCGCCTGCCGGAGAGCGTGGAGAGACTCACAGGTGTCAACATCTCCCAGGTGAGGGTCTCTAGGGTGGGCACTGTGGATTTTCTCTAAATTTCTGGGTTCCCCAGGCATTTGATGCAGTAGGCCTAGTACTAGGCCCGTACCAAGGAGGCTCCTGAGCCATTGACATCTTTGTTTTCTATACGCTAGACGCAGTGCCAAGCTACTGCTGCTACTGCTTTTTTATTTTTTATTTTTTTTAAAGATTTTATTTATTTATTTGACAGACAGAGATCACAAATAGGCAGAGAGAGAGAGAAGGAAGCAAGGCTCCCTGCCGAGCAGAGAGCCCGATGCGGGGCTCCACCCCAGGATCCTGGGATCATGACCTGAGCCGAAGGCAGAGGCTTAACCCACTGAGCCACCCAGGCGCCCCTGCTACTGCTTTTTTAAAAAGATTTTATTTATTTCAGAGGGAGAGAGAAAGCTTGAGTGGGGGGAAGGGGAGAGGGCGAAACAGATTCCCCACTGAGCAGAGAGCCTGATGTGGGGCTCTATCCCAGGACCCTAGGATCATGACCTGAGCTGTAGGCAGACACTTAACCCACTGAGCCCCCCAGGTCCCCCCAGAGTGCTAAGCTTCTACACAAATGGTTGGTTTTTTGTTTTGTTTTTTAACGAAACTATCCTTTGGGTATATACTATTTTACAAAGTAAAGAAACAACTTTCAATATGTTAAGGAACTGCCCCATCATACTGCTGGTAAAGCTAGATTTCAAACCCAGGCTGACTGTCTTCTAGAGCCTTGTGGTCGCCCCACTAGTACAAGGAACTGGTTGCAGCCATTACTGCTTTTCTTGGTGCCTGTTCATTCACATATAGATTATGACAGAGGTCAGAGAGCAGGCTCTGGAACCATAGTGAATCCTGGCTCTGGTCATGCTAGCTGTGACCTTAGACAAGTTAGCTACTTCTCTGTACCTTTTTCCTCACCTTAAAATCAGGCTAATAATAGTATCTACTCTATTGAATTGTTAAGGGAATTAAATGGGTATTTGTAGTGTTTAGTACAGTGCCTGGCACATAGTATATATGAGTGTCCTTAAGAAAAAATTATTGGGCGCCTGGGTGGCTCAGTTGGTTATGCGACTGTCTTCCGCTCAGGTCATGATCCTAGAGTCCTGGGATCGAGTCCCACATCAGGCTCCCAGCTCCAAGGGGAGTCTGCTTCTCCCTCTGACCTTCTCCCCTTTCGTGCTTTCTCTCACTCTCTCTCAAAGAAATAAATAAAATCTTAAAAAAAAAAAAAAGAAAGAAAAAATTATATAGGGGCACCTGAGTGGCTCAGTCGGTTAAGCATCCAGCTCTTGATTACAGCTCAGGTCATGATCTCAGGGTCCTGTGTTGGGCTCTGTGCTCAGTGCAGTCGGCTTGTCCCTCTCTCCCCCTGCTTGTGCATATTCTCTTTCAAAGTACCTTTTTAAAAAATTACATATATAAGTGAAAGCAGTAGACCATAACAGTGACCTTCAAATTAGAATCCTTGGATCCTTCTTGAAGCCGGCATTGAAAGCCCTGAAAGATGAGCTAAGGAGGGTCTGTGCAAGCAGGGTTCTAGCCCCCTCCACTCCTTTTCATTGATTTGTTGCTGTGGATGGGTCCTGATGACCACTTGACAAGAGGGTAAGGTAGGGTGGCAGAAAAAACTTCCTAGAAGACTTTTGGAAATGCATGTCCTCCCTGCAGCCCTCATCCAGATGGGGAGCTGGGAGAGCAGGGTACCTGATTCCCAAGTTTCATCATTGTTGTCTTTTTACCAGGTTAACCACAAGCCTTTGCGAACAGCCTGAGCCAACCTTCACTCCAGTGCCTAGCCTCATGGTTGCCAGAATGGTACCCATACTGCATGCACAACTGGCTTCCCTGAGCATGCCTTTGACAGTGGGGTACCCCCCCACCTCCTTGCCAAATAGCCTGTGCCTTGCCTTGGGAGGGGAAGGGTTGCTCTTCCCAGCCCCACACTGCTGAGACTACAGTCCCCCAGGGTTTCCATGCCAGTCTTCTGATTATCTTACTCACCCCCAACTTAACTTCCTAGACCATGTGCACCTATTGTCTAGAATTTTCCTGACCAAAACTGAGGGATGGCCTGAGGTTCTCAACTTTGTCAAATCAATTGCTGTTAAAAAGCACTGATTAACAATTAACTTAATAAAGCAGAACTCATTCAAAATTAATGCTAGAATGTAGTTTACTCCCTTCAATATATTTTTTAGAATGGAAGAAGTTGGGGGCGCCTGGGTGGCTCAGTGGGTTAAAGCCTCTACCTTAGGCTCAGGTCATGATCCTGGGGTCCTGGGATTGAGCCCCGAATTGTGCTTTCAGCTCTGTGGGGAGCCTGCTTCCTCCTCTCTCTGCCTGCCTGTCAAACAAAATCTAAAAAAAGAATGAGAAGTTACCTTGTACACTGTTAAATTGTACCACGGTTTTTCTGTAAAGTTGGTTATAGACAGAAAAGCATGCTGAAGTGGAAGTAGTGAAAATTGACCTACTCCCAAGAACTGCTGAAAATAAGGCCAAGGAAAATTATAGACTTAAATTTCCAGGGTCATTCTGAGATTTTGTGTACTTAGAAGCATGTTGTTGTATTAGGTTAAACAGTTACTTTAGAATGGGACCATTAAGTAATATTCTCCATGGGTTAACTTTCCCTAATGTTAACTGAGAAAATCCCAAAGGGTAAGAGAAAACATCAAGATATCATAGCCCAAATGAACCCTGTATGCCCTGGATGAGCTATACATTTTTTGCCGGGCAGTAGCTCTCAACTCTGCATTCACAAATATTCTTGAGTAGTTAAAACAGATGGCTAGTTAACTGGTTTCTGGCTGGGTAGGCCTAAAGATCTGCATTTCCCTAAGTTCCAGGTTGTTGATGGTCTGGGAACCACTTATGCCCTATTTAACATTCATCTTAATTCTTGTTGATCCTGTGTATGAGCCTATGGCTATCCCAGTTATTGAGGCTGGTAGTGAAGGTGCTCTGTTAAGCCTCTGCCTTAAGTTCAGGCCCTGATCTCAGGATCCTGGATGAGCCCATATCAGGCTCTCTACTCAGCAGGGAGCTGCTTCCCCCTCTCTGCCTGCCTTTTTGCCTACTTATAAGCTGTCAAATAAAATCTTAAAAAAAGAGGGTCCATTAAGTGTAAGGATATTCTCATCAGTTCTTGGAGAACAAAGCTTATGTGTTGCTGAACTTGAGCCTCCTGTATCCACTGGTACTTTCCCTAAATGAGCACACATCTCGCAACTTTTTTTTTCAGTTGTCATTTATTTTTGGCTCTTGGGGCAATGTTATCTTTTCAATATGAAAAAAAGCAAGTTCAACACAAAATAGAAATTTGAAGTGTAGGGCAGGATGAAGCCAAGGGCAGGGGAAGGAATAGCAAAAGGAAAAAATGAGATGTTGCCAAAGATGGGAGGGTCTCCTTGTCGTCTCTCTGGAAGAATGATTCAAAAGATTTAGATGGCAATACAAACCTTTCTGTATATACACAGCAGAACTGGGTGTTTGCTAAGGGTGGGGATGGGGAGGGTCTTTCTGGAGGCTAGTCCCTCTTCCCCTCCTTGGCCCCCTTCTCCAACCAGGGGAAAAAAAGAATCCAACATATGAAGGAGGTTATGCAGGAAAGGGAAGGATCCTGCTTTAACAGGGTGGGGCAGACCCCTGCAAAAGAAACAGCTCAAGACACAGCTTGGAAGAAGACGGAAAAATAGAGATAATACTGTCAACACCTCTCCTGAAGCTGAAAGGAGCAGGGAAATTCCTAGAAATTAGGACTTAAGAGCCTGGATATTCCTCTCCAAAACTGCTCTAGAATAGAAAACTCTACCTCTTCCTTATAGGTACCTCTACTGCTATGAGGTAGCTTTGTTTCCTTTCCCCGGGGCTGCCACAATGGGCTTAGGATGGTGCCCATCTACTGGGTTTTAAGCACTTGGTTCTAGATGGGATCTGATGATGAATTATCTTAAAAAAACAAAGGGAAATACCAACTGGACAGATGGGAGAAGGGGACACCAAAAGGAAATACAGGGTTACTGAAAATGGCAGAAATCTAGGTTTCCCAAAGTGGAAGAGCGGAGACATTCAACAAACAACAAGTATTTATTGAGCGCCTATTATGTGCCAGGCACTGTGTTCTAGGACCCCCCCCTCCAAAAAAGGAAAAAAAGAGACAGAGGCAGAAAACGTAATTGAGGGAGGACAGGGGCAGCTGAGGAAGAAGGCTGAGGAATGGAGAAGCCTGATGTGATGGTGCTCTGCCTTAGGCCTCCTCTTCAGCCTCCTCACCAAAATCCTCCTCTTCTTCTGCGGTGGCATCCTGGTACTGCTGGTATTCGGAGACAAGGTCATTCATGTTGCTCTCAGCTTCAGTGAATTCCATCTCGTCCATGCCCTCACCTGTGTACCAGTGGAGGAAGGCCTTGCGCCGGAACATGGCCGTGAACTGCTCTGAGATGCGCTTGAAGAGCTCCTGGATGGCTGTGCTATTTCCAATGAAGGTGACTGCCATCTTGAGGCCACGAGGTGGGATATCGCAAACTGCCGTCTTGACGTTGTTGGGGATCCACTCCACGAAGTAGCTGCTATTCTTGTTTTGCACGTTGAGCATCTGCTCATCTACCTCCTTCATGGACATCCGCCCACGGAAGACAGCAGCCACAGTGAGATAACGGCCATGGCGGGGGTCACAGGCAGCCATCATGTTCTTGGCATCAAAGACCTGCTGGGTGAGTTCAGGTACAGTGAGGGCCCGATACTGCTGGCTTCCACGGCTGGTCAGAGGTGCAAAGCCAGGCATGAAGAAGTGGAGCCGTGGGAAGGGCACCATGTTGACGGCTAGCTTCCGGAGGTCAGCATTGAGTTGACCAGGAAAGCGGAGGCAGGTGGTGACACCACTCATGGTGGCTGAGACGAGGTGGTTCAGGTCTCCGTAGGTTGGCGTGGTTAGCTTCAGAGTGCGGAAGCAGATGTCATAAAGGGCCTCGTTGTCGATGCAGTAGGTCTCATCTGTGTTCTCTACCAACTGATGGACAGAAAGGGTGGCATTGTAGGGCTCAACCACAGTGTCAGACACTTTGGGTGAGGGTACCACACTGAAGGTGTTCATGATGCGGTCAGGATACTCTTCTCGGATCTTGCTGATGAGCAAGGTGCCCATTCCAGAGCCTGTGCCCCCACCCAGTGAGTGGGTCAGCTGGAAGCCCTGCAGGCAGTCACAGCTTTCCGCCTCCTTCCTCACCACATCCAGGACTGAGTCAACCAGCTCAGCCCCCTCTGTGTAGTGGCCCTTGGCCCAGTTGTTGCCTGCCCCAGACTGACCTGGAATGGGGTGGAGAGGCAAGCTTGATTAGTAAAGAAATATAAAGGACTGAATTTCCACTTTTCAACTTTTGGAACTGTGTACACAAATGTGCCTTCTTTTCACTCACCTGTGATACATCCCTCCCCCATTTACCAACTAGGGAGTCACTACCAACACCCTGTATTAGAGATTTCAGAACACAGCCCTGGTTAAGCACTCCAGTATACCAATAATCTATCCCTTGCTGTCTCCTTTATTCAAAGATGTTGAACAGCATTACCTATTAATATGTGTATAACTCACCAAAAACAAAGTTGTCTGGTCTGAATATCTGCCCAAAAGGACCTGAGCGAACAGAGTCCATGGTCCCGGGTTCTAGATCCACCAAGATAGCACGAGGAACATATTTGCCACCTATACAGAAAAAAAGAGTAAAAATTGGCAAAGGAAATCAGCTGGAGCTGGGAGACTGCCAGGGACCCTAACTTGTAATTCAAAGTGGGCCCCCGGGGGGGGGGGTGGGCAGAAGAGCCAATCTTTTGCCCCATGGTGGGCAATCAAACCAAGGCCTCCTTTTAAAAAAGGTGAGATCCATCCAAAAATAGTTAAGAGGTTCTCTAGGACTGCAAAAGAGACCCCAGAGAACCGGAGGAGGAGACGGGACCCAAGCTTCCCTGGGCTCCCAACCTCACCTGTAGCTTCATTGTAGTACACAGAGATGCGATCCAGCTGCAGGTCGCTGTCACCGTGGTAGGTGCCGGTGGGGTCAATGCCGTGTTCATCACTGATTACCTCCCAGAACTACGGAGGGAAAAAAAATGCGACTTCCAGCCAATTATCCCCACCAATTATGCCCACCCGACCTACACACATTTTAATCCCGGACACGCCCGTGGTAAGCCCGGTTCTAGGGCCTGTGGCCTTCCCTCCCCCTGCCTGCCACACCCTTCTACTAGACATCCCCAACCCAGGAAAGCTGCAGCTTTCATTGCCTGGAATGTGAAACGAGGTGCAACTGAGGAGGCCTGGCGATCGCAGGAAATTGTAGGGAAGGAGTGTGAGAGGGAGAGGGAGATGGAAGCGGCCGACCAGACTGGACAAGCACACCTTCCTACCGCGCACAATGGGACGGGGTTTGAGACCAGATGCTGCCGCAATGGACCACGCCCCAACCCCGCCCTCCACGTGACTGCGGCGCCGGCAGCGCCACTGACAAAGGGAGGCGTCGCGTGTGGGCGTGATGTGAATACCGCCCACCAGAGGCGGGGCTCGGCTTAAGCTCGGGCGCCCCCAGCCGGCCAGCAGGGCCGCATTGTCCCGGTGCGCCTGGGGCGCCCGGGCCCCGCCCTTCTGCTACAAAGTGGCAGCAGCACTTCCTCCCTGCCCTTCCCCCGCTACACTGTAACCGCGCGAAAAGAAAAGAACCACCAAAGAAAACATCCCCCACCCTCTGCCTTGGCCTCGGAATTTTCTTCCTTTGCTAGCTTTTTACCCCTTGCTTTAAATAAGGATTCTCTTCCTTTCTCCCACCGTTTAGTCCTGAGGGACCCTTTAAAGGACAGGACTCTCCTACCCTCTCTCTTTATATCGGTTCACGCCCTAAAAGGGTCTCTTTACGGGAGATGAAAGGAAATAAAATTAATCCAGCAGCTATTAGTCTTCCATCCACAAAGAATTACGGGACCGCCCCTCGGGAATCGCGGGCGCGCGAGATGCCTATCTTTTGGGAAGGGTACCGAGCAGTGCAGTCCACCCTGGCGCACCGCGTCCCCCACCCCACCGTGGGATCCAGGCTCCCCTCAGCCGCCGCCCAGCCTTCCCCCTCCGGCGAAGCCCAGCCAAGAGGGAATGCACGTGGGGAAACCTCGCCTCGCTTTGTCTCGGACGTTTCCGCATCTCCCTCCCTCCCGGTCCTCGGACCGTTAGAACACCTTCAAATAAAATCTTATAGAACCACGGTCTTCCCACCGCCAAACCCGAAGGGTCCTTAACAGCTTCCCCAAAATGATCCAGCCATGGCTAATTCCCCATTTTTCGCAAACAAATTCTAGCTACAAACGTCTACTACATATGGAAAACTTTTGAGGGGCAAAGCTCGACAATGGGTGGTATGCAAATATATATCACAGCCCTCATTAATCTGGATTTTTTTTTCCTCTCTAAAGAAATATAGTTAAAAAGAAGAGGTTCAAAATCCTTACCTTG
Organism: Taxidea taxus jeffersonii; assembly: GCA_003697995.1. Lineage (NCBI taxonomy): Eukaryota > Metazoa > Chordata > Mammalia > Carnivora > Mustelidae > Taxidea > Taxidea taxus. The sequence continues at coordinate 29,410 of ML100181.1, forward strand.
GCACCGATCTGGTTGCCACACTGACCGGCCTGGATGTGCACGATTTCCCTCATTGTTAAAATTTATTTTAATTTTTTCTGCTCGTCTCAAGGTGTGTACGGGGCAAGAAATGATAGGAATTTTTTTTTCTACACTGCTAGTCGCAGGCTGGAAGGATGGGATGTGTCCCGGAGGCTGGAGCAGCGAGGTCCGAACGCAGCCGCAGGAAGGTTCTGAGAGAGAGAAAAGAGAGGGGAGGGCGAAAGAGGGAAGGCGGGCAGGGCGGGGCGCGCGTGCGCCTAGGCTGGGAGGCGGGAGAATATGCCCCGCGCCACGGTCGGGAGACAAAGCCTTATCGAGACTGGACCTGATTAGTCGATGCCAGTCACGTATAAGACATCCATTGGTCTCAGCTCGGAAGGACGAACGCAGGCCTCACTGGGAGTTGTAGTCCTCCATTGTTGTCCACGCTGCAAAATGAAGGGAGGGATGGGTGGATAGTGGATTTTGCTTTTGGTTTTTTTTTTTTAACGTTTTTTGTTTTTCAAAAATGACCTTGCGCAAGTTTTCTTTCACCTATGCCTGAGTTTTTGTCCTAAAAGGGCGTAGTTTTCGGGGATACAGGAATTGAGATCCCTAGGGTGACAGGCGTTGGAAAGTGGAGTGGGCACGCCCTGAAGGCTCCCTGCTGCGGTAGCTCCTGGGGAAAGGGCTGCTTGGCTCCGGGAAAACTGGGGAGAAATGCGGCACCTTGCTCTGCTACCTAATAGCTGGTCCTTTGGTGACCCAGGACGTGAACTCTAGTAAGATGCTGCTCCCCCAGACAGGAAGAAAGAAGGGATTGCCCTCCTGCGTTTTCTTGGAAGTTTTCTAGTGATAACGTTTAGAAACAAAATTGTAGCAATGGTTTTTCGAATTAGAGATGTAATTGTCTGAGGGTGTGTTCACAGAGTAAGTTGAATGGTTTAGAAAAACTGGTATCTGGAATCTGTGAAGTCATTAGTTTCTGTTCATGTAAGGGGTTCTGGACTTTAGGGCAGCATTGAAAAGACACTGCTTTTGTCAGAGAACTATGGAATGAGCGGCCTGAATTTCAATGCCTTCCAGCCTGCCTCTAGACATTTTGGTGAAAGTGTTTTTCAGTTTGTTGAATTCTTTGACTACATCGCTGGTCGTTGTAATCTTTCAAAAGCCTCAAGATTGAAACAAAAGAGGGGGTCCGATGGGAGAAAATAGGATAGGCTCGTCAGAGTGGCGTGCTTCTTAGGGGTTAATTCCTTTGATAGATACTAAGTGTCCACCAATCCAGAAGCTAAGGATACAAAATGAGTAAAAATTGGTTCACCGGTCTTCAGGATTTTGCAATTTGTTGGAAAATGTATAAACAATGGAGTGTGGTAAGCACTCTAATAGGACCTGTATCAAGGTTATTGTTAATTCACAACGCATTCAACACATTTCTCCTTACCTAAACAAAAAATAAACCTCAACTTGTGTTAAGACCTTCGCTACCCACTTAAGAAGAGAATTTTCCGGGGCGCCTGGGTGGCTCAGTGGGCTAAAGCCTCTGCCTTCGGCTCAGGTCATGATCTCGGGGTCCTGGGATCTGAGCCCCGCATCGGGCTCTCTGCTCAGCAGGGAGCCTGCTTCCTCCTCTCTCTCTCTGCCTGCCTCTCTGCCTACTTGTGATCTCTCTCTGTCGAATAAATAAAATCTTTAAAAAAAATTTTTTTTTACAAAGAGAGTATTTTACGTTTCAGGGCATGATCACAATGAAAACAATTACTTTGTAGTGGGGGAGGAGTTTAGAATTTAGAATTACAGGACTTGTTTCAGTTGTTTCTCCCTTACATTAGCTGTAGGAACCTCGGCAGGTCTTGTAACTTCGCAGACTTCTATTCCCTCTGTAAAATCTACTTCTCCCTTTTTGATTGTTGTGGTTGGAAGAAAGTGAGATAATGAATGCAAAAGGACTTCCTAAAGTAACACATAATCCAATTGTTATTATTCTCTCCTCGTCTTAGTATAATGAAATATGATTTTTATCAACCTTCCTCCACCTTTTGAAAGACCTCAACCTTTAAGATAGTTAACAACAGTTCTTCCTCTTCGCCTACGGATCCTTAGGAAAATGACCTCCAAATGTCCATTAGGGATGTAGTCTCCGGGAGGAAAGGACAGGACTTCCACTAAAAAAAAAAGCCAAATCAAAAGGAACTGAAGTTCCACTGCGGTGGAGAGGCATCAAACGCCACGCCTACGGGCAGTTCTCCAAACTGCAGCCTCCGGCCACGACTGCAACCCGCGCCTCATTTTCATTTCTCCTGAGTCAGCGGACTCCATGTCTGGGAGGACCGAGGAAAGGCTCTCCGGCTGCAGTAGACGAATTCGGCGAGAGCACCAGTAAGACCCTCTATCCGCCCGCGGCGCCCAGACTCTGTGGTCGCGGTTTGGAAATCTTCGCGGGAAGTGGGCAGCGGAGGGTGCAGCAGCGGTGGGTTGTGCCTTGGAGCTGCCCAATGGAGGTGCGCCATACCGTGCGCGCACCGCAGCCTCAGATTATCGCCTCCCTCAATTTCAAGCACAC
>RCUC01123542.1:0-26581 GCA_003697995.1 Taxidea taxus jeffersonii
AAAAAAAAAAAGGTACAGTAAAGACCTGTGTACTCTTCAGTCTGCTTTCCCTGATGGTAACATCTTCTGTAACTGCAGTACATTGAAACCCAGGAAAGGACAGTGTATAATCTTTATTCAGATGCACCAGTTTTGTTAAATGCTTGCTGTCTGTCTCTGCATGTCTCTCTGTTTGTCTGTCTCTCTGGCTTTATGCCATTTTATCATATGTCTAGGTTTAGGTAATCACTAGCACAGTGAAGAGACAGGACTCTTCCCTCACTGCATAGGAACTCCCTTGGACTATACTTTCATATTGCATTCTCTCTCCCTGCCGCTCTGCCCACCCCCCTCCCCACCATCCCTAAGCCTAGGCTGCTATTAATCTCTCCATCTCTATAATTGTCATTTTTGAGAATGTTCTATAAAAGGAACCATACTGCCTATAAACTTCAGAGATTGGCTTTTGTCACTCAGTATAATGCCAAATATTTTTTGAGCTTTTCTGTATACCAGGTGCTCTGCAAAAAACCAAGAATAGAAAGTGTCAACCCCTCACTTTTTTAAAGAAAGTTTTTATTTAAATTCCAGTTAACATACAGTGTAATATGAGTTTCAGGTGTACAATGCAGTGACTCAGCACTTCTATACAACACCTGGTGCTCATCATGACAGTTACAACCCTTAATCTCCATCACCTCCTTTACCTATCTCCCTACTCCCCTCCCTTCTAGTAACCATCAGTGAGTTGAGTTATAGCTAAGGGTCTATTCAACCCTCACTTTAGCTTGAGCTGCTCAACTTGCTGGTTTCTCTGTTACTGTTGGGAAAAGTGTCCCCCAGTTTGAAAAGATCAAGAGGCCATTTTTTTTTTTTTCTGGTGGTAAACTTGGCCTCATATCATGGCTTGCATTTCCAACCCATTTTCTTCCTCAAGCCAAACATTTTTGGTACTGTGATTAAGGAGTATGTGCAGAGGCTGTCTGGGGGAAAATCTGCCATGGCAGTATTTCATTCTGGATAACTCCTTAAACACCCAAATACCCCTTATTGAGATGGTAACATCGGAGCCCTAATGGAGACCTTCTGCAGGTTGCCTGTTTTGGTGTCCCCTCCTAACCCTTCACAGCTGCATAGTTTGGTGCATTTATGTGCCAAGGTTAATTCCAGATGATCTATATAGCAGGAAAGTGGGCAAAATCTGGAACATAAGTTGGTATGTTAACTGTTTGCTATGTATTGCGATAACTTTTCATTCTATGAAAGTACAAGACGGAGAGTGGAACAGCTTGTTTTACAAAAAGATTAAGATCCAAATAACCTGGTTTCTGTTCTCTTCAGTGTTACTAAGAAGCTGTGTGTCCCCAACAAGACGACTCCTTTGGACCTCTTCTGTGAGCAAGGCAGGCTCTGGATTTTTTGACCTTAGAAGTCTTTTAGCGATGGAAAAAGCAATTCTATTTCTGTGTTTTGTGATCCTAGTTTATATAGTCATGATCTGTTGGAACACCAAGAGTAAGGCTGTTTTAAAAAAGCCGTTGGAAGTCTCCACGATGCCATTCACGAGTCATCCCTCAAACCCACCTGCTTCATGACCCACCCACCTTGTTTTACTATGTTCACCTGGAAGGAGTGTTCCCGCTGCTCTCTTTTGAAAGTTGACATCTCTGTGAATGCTTTAGGGTCCAGCCCCTTTTCACCTTGAACTTCTGTCTCCTACATCACTTTCTCTCTTTACTGGCTTGCTCACTGCAGCATACGAATGAGCTCTGGCTTTCATGCTTCTTCAAAACAAACAGCCTGCCTCCAGCCATGTCCTCCTCCAGCTTCCACCCTATTCCAATTCTCCGTTTTATTGCAAACGTATTGAGAGTTCTGTGTCTTTGCTGTTTCCTCTTCCTGGTGTCCTATTCTTCCTTCAGCTGCCTGCAGGTGGGTTTCTGGGTTTACCAGGTCCATGAAACCGGATATTGTCTTGAACTTCCTGAGACCAAGTCTAGTGGGCCCTTTTCTGTCTTCATCTTGGCACCTTCTCAGCATCTTTGAATTCCATCCTTCTTGATTCATTCCTGTCTTGGTCTCTGCTGTGCCACATTCTTTGCGCCATTCCTCCTCATTCTTCTTGGATGGCTTCCCCTCCTCAGGGTTTTGTCCTGAGCTCTTTCTACATCTCTCTACACATTCTATACAGAGTTTCTCCTCCAGTCCCCTGGCTTTAGAAAGTGTCTGAATTTTGATAATTCCGAATATATACCTTTGACCTATCCTCTCCTCTGAGCTCTAAAATTTTGTATTTCCTATTATACACAGTGTTCAACTTACATGTTTCATGGGAATCTCAAACCTAAATGTCCAGGACAGACTTCTGTTTTTTTTTCTTCCCTAATTTCCTTTTCTCTCTGTCTTCCCTACCTTCTTGCTCAAACCAAAATGCTAGGTTCTAGACCCAAACTGAGGTTTTCCCTTTTTCCCCTTACCTCCTGGGATCCAAGCCACTGGGGTTGAGTGTCTTGAGTTCATTGTAGGTTGGCCCATTTTCCCAGTTGCCCCCTTCTCTCATCAGTGTCATTACCGTGTCTTATCTGGGTATCCTAAAGCATCCTAAGTGATCTTTTGCCCTTCTGCTTCTGCCTACATTTCATTTCCTCCACAAGAGCTAAAGTGATTAAAAAAAAATCATATCCTATCACTGCCCTACTTCAAACTGTCCAGTATCTTCTTTTTGCATTTTGAATGGCGCTCAGACTTTACCAGTCTGCTCTGCCATTGCTCCCCTCCTTGCACACCAGGCCCAGCCAAGCTGGTCTTCATTCTAGTCCTCCAGCAAGCCACACCCCTTTGCACCTCTTGGCCTTGGTAACTGGATACCTCTCCACCTGACATGTCCTTTCCTAAAGTCTTCATTTGATTGGCTGCTTAGAAGTTACACTCAGCCTTAAATAGGCCAGCTCCTCAGGCCTCTGCCTAATCACTTCTCTTAAAGCACCCCTCCCCCCACCCCATTCATCATAAATCTTTTCTTTTCTTTTTTTTTTTTTTTATGAATCTTATTTTCTTTCTGGCTTGCATGCATCACCATTTTTAGTCCTCTTGTTTTACTTACTTGTACCTATCAATTGTATTTTCCTTGAAGTCTCAGTATTTTCCTTTTTTGTTTAATACTCTGTCCTTCATTCTAGAGCAGAAGTTTTTGAATGAATGAATAGATCTTCAACTGAAAGGCAGTGATGTTTTTTCTGCAGCTTTCTGGAGATATAACTGTCTTAGAACATGTTTTAAGTTTAAGGTGTGCAATGTGTTGATTTGGTTTACATATTGCAAAATGATGACCATCATAGCATTAGCTAACCCCTCCATCATGCCGCATTATTACCATTTCTTTTTTTGTGGCAAGAACATCTAAGATCTACCCTCTTAGCAACTTTCCCATATAAGATACAGTATTGTATAATCACCATGCTGTATATTAGATCCCCAGAACTTACTCATCTTCTTCCTGCAAGTTTGTACTTTTAAAAAAAATTTTACATTCAATGTACTATTCATTTCATAGGTAGAGATCAGTGATTCATCAGTCTCATATATTACTCACTGCTCATTATAACACATACCCTCCCCAATGTCCATCATGAAAATGTATAGTCTCTGATGAACATCTCCCCATTTCTTCTGTACCTCAGCCCTGGGCAACTACCATTCTACTTTTTTTTTTTTTTTTAAGATTTTATTTACTTATTTGACACACAGAGATCACAAGCAGGCAGAGAGGCAGACAGAGAGGGGGAAGCAGGCTCCCCACTGAGCAGAGAGCCCGATGCGGGGGCCCAATTCCAGGACCCTGAGATCATGACCTGAGCCGAAGGCAGAGGCTTAACCCACTGAGCCACCCAGGTGCCCCCCATTCTACTTTCTGTTGCTATGAGTTTGACTTTTTTAGATTTCACACAAAAGTGAGAACATAAAGTATTTGTCTTTCTCTGTCTGGCTTATTTCACTTAGCATAATGCCCTAAATTTCCATCTGTGTGGTCAAAGATAGCAGGATTTTGAAAGAAAGGAATTCTAGGCATGAAAAAATAACATTAATAACAACAAAGGCTGAAGTCGTGCTTACTGTGGAGTAGGAACTCTGCTTCCTATGTATGGAAACTGAGGCTTGGCAGTTTATGGTTAGTGGTTAATGACTTTCCAAAGGACTGGCAGCCAGAAGGAGACAGGTTTGGACAGATAAGCCCTTCATATTATCAGTACTGACCCATTTTCATTTTGGGGAGACTAGCAAAGAAAGCCAAATGGTGTATGGTGAGAGCCCCAGGTTGGACCCTACTTGTGTGTCTTAATTACTATGGGAGCTTGAGTGAATTGGTTCACTAAGACTCAGTGGCTCAGCTGTAAAGACGGGACACTAATAGCTATATCACATGGTGTTAGCAGCATCTGATGAGAACCTAGGACTGGTATAGTGTCAAAATGCATGGATATATTGATAAGGTTCCTCGACTAGCCTCTGGCACACTGTACTTATGTAACTTATGACTATTTCTACCATTTGGCTTTTATCTGAATTGAAGATAAGTGCTATGGTCTAAATGGTTGTGTCCCCCCAAAGTTCATCTACCATAACTTCATCCCCAAGGTGGTGGTATTTGAAAGTGGGACCTGTGGGAGGTGATTAGATCATGAGGATGGAGCCTCCATGAGTGGGATTCGCGCCCTGAGAAAAGAGGCCTCAGGGGAAGTGATATTTCATCAGGCAGAGAGCCTGGCCATGCTGGCATCTTGATCTCAGACTTCAACCCTTCAGAACTGTGAGAAATCTGTTTATTGTTGATAAGCCACTTGGTCTGTGGTATTTTGTTAGAGCAGCCCAGTGAAAATGAGAAAGCAAAGGTCATATCGTTTCTGTGTATGAGTTCCAGCAAAAGTATGTGGTGGGTCCAGGGCTGGCCGGCAACCAGCTGTTCACCATTTAGCTGCTTCCTCCCTTCTAGGACCTTTTGCAAGCCTCTCCCCACCCCAGTCTCCATGGGTGCCCTTTGCCCTGAGGTTCCATACATAGTTCTGCCTCTTTCAGTCCTCCTTCCTAAACGTGGATCATCAAGCTGGCTGTCCTATAGGCCATTGATCTGGTAATTTCATCTGGGGCTGAAATAATGGCTAATACTTGAAAGTGCTACCACGTTGGCTTTGTTGCAGTAGTCTTGTGGAGGCACAAGGCTTGAAAGCCGAGGCTCTTTTCTCTTCTGGTGGAAATCCCAGGCTGGTGGCAGGATTGGGGATATTTGGGGGCCCAGGGGCCTTCCTAGAGCCTGTAAGTCATCCAGAAGGGGGTGGCTGTCTCAGCTTTGGCGTCCAGCAGGCCCAGCATGCTCTCAAAGGGTCCTTGGGAAGTCATTTGCTGTGACGAAGACGCTTACATTGAATGAGGAAAAACATCACCCAAATGCATGTGTGTTCATTCGGTGCAGGGGAGTTGAAGTCAGATGTATCTGCCACGACTACAGGGAAAGGACCGACAGAGTGATTTACTAGCAGTCACCTCGGAATGTTGTTAGTGAGCACTAGACTGTGGGCAGCAATCTCCAGCAAGAGAAGCCCAAGACAAGCTATCAGACTGAATGGGAAAGGAAATGTCTCGGCTCTCACCGAATGGTCATGCCTGATATACACTAAGGTTCTGTTGTTCATTGACTAACATACGTACATGTATATGTGTCCATATACATATGTAACTTATTATTTTGAAATAATCTTAGATGTACAGAAAAATTATAATGATATGGTAGAGTTCCTATGTACCCTTCATCAAGCTTCCCTTAATGTTTTACTCAACTTTCAGAGCCATAACTTTTTGCCCTAGTGAAGAAAATTGTTCACTTACCTAGTCTCTCCTTACAACCAGTTATGTGCCAGGCATAGTGCTAGGCACTAGGGATAGAACAATGAATAAGACAGACCCAGTTCCTCCTGCCTTCACGAGTCCGATAATGCAGCTTAGTGGATTATAAAGTATGGTCTCTTGATCATCAACATTGCCTTGGAACTTTTAGAAATGCAGAAATGCGAGTTCTCAGGCCCCATCCCGTATGGGATTTAGGAACTTGCAGGGTAGGGCCCAGGAATCTGTATTTTTAACCAGCCCTCCTGTGGATTCTGATGCATGGTCAAGTCTGAGAACCGGTCTTGAGGGGAAAAAGAAAAATTAAGTAAATAGAAAAGGGTGGTGATTTCACAATGGGAGGTAGAGCTTTAGGAACATATAATTGGGAGAGCTTGTCTAATCTGGAATGTAGGAAAGACTTGGTTGAAAAAAGGTGTTTAAATTGCTGTCTGGGAGATGAGGAGGAGTGAGCTAAGTGGAGTGGTGGGTGAGGTCACTGCCAGAAACCAGGGTAAGAAACTTGATAGGCTAAATCTGGGCTCTCCAGCTACTCTAAAACTACCTCTGAAAGATTAGTTTGGGGTTAAACCACTAGTTAAATCTAGCTTAATTAGAAAATCCAATTAACTCGTTCTTGGCATTTCCTAAATATTTCAGTTAGTGAAGATTTAAAAAATCAAATCTATGTTGCATTTAGGGGATTATTTTCATTAAAAAGAAAGAGCTCTGTGATAAGGGATAGAAACCCGTTGTCACATGGACTGTACTTCTATCAGCTCTGTGAGCCTGTTGAGCTCATTTCACTCTGGTGGCCTCCTTCCTTGTTCTTACCTGTAAAATGAGGGAGCTGGGCTCTGTCCTTCCAGCCATTTCCTCTCTGACTTCATGATCCAGAAATTACTATAAATATTATTGTATTGCTGTTTACTTTAAAAAAGTACAATTATATTCTTTTCCTTCAATAGCTAATTCTACACATTGCCCACTGGAGACTGCAGGAGTGCTTTCCTGTTCTTGTCTCTGAAATTACTGCCATAAGTTTATCCCATAAGGATATATTATTTGCTCTAATGATCTGGTAATTATCAGGTAATGAAATGGCCAACCGTAAGTATATTATTAGGAGCAGTTGCTATGTGGAATATTTTTGTCATGCAATTAGAAGAGTTACTTACCTTTTAGTAATGCCTAGGAAGTTACATGCTGAGGAGACTGAAAATAGAGGATTAGGCTTCCATGTTCTGTGGAAGTAAGTGCGAAGCCCACATGTGAAAAGTCTTACCAAGCTGAATTCCATGGTCTAGAGCTGAAAGCTATGTTTTGTCTTTCAGTTTGCAGTATGCCCTGCTGTCCTTAATTGGAACCATCCCCTAAGGAGAGCTGGATTAGGCAGTTGCATTTTCAAGCTGACCATCCTGACTTACGTTGTCCCTCTCAGTCCTTGACCGGGGAAAAGTTTCATTATGAGATTATTAATGCTGATGGGCAAAGGGTTTTATATTCAAAGTCAGGCTCAGGATAGGTCCTTAATTGAAATAAATTTTTAACCACCTTGCATTCAGGCCCTTTCTGCAGCATCTGGAGCTGCTACATGGGCATCAGAATGTGACATATGGCCCTCCTCTGTGCTATGAACTTGGTCCTGAATGTGGGGATTGCAGTGATGAATTTTGGCCTCTTAGATTTTTACCTTTGATCTTGGCAGCCCCCAAACTGACACTTTTAATGGTATGTGTCTCTAAAATGTTTCATCTGACCAATTAGAAGGTGCCAGGCAGTGTTAGTTGGGTAGAGTCCCCTTCTGCCCATGCTCAGTCATCCTTTCTCTACACTGACAGTTGTCATGGGTGTTCTGCTTTCTAGCTACACATGAACCATTTCCCATTTTCTACTGGAGGCTCCTAGAAGACAAAGTCCATAGCCCACTCATGGTACCATGATAATATAAGTTAACACCTGAGAGTGCTAAAGTTAGGCACTTGACATTTCATTTATCTCCCTTATATCTGTAAGCCGAACTGCACAATACACCCAACAGTGTATGGGGGGCCTTCTCCATGAAGTAGGTATTTTGAGTTCTATTTTATAAATGAGAAAACTGAGGTGAAGAGAGGTTCAAAAACTGCTTGAGGGACCCTGAGCTGCTTGGTGCTGGAACCAGCATTCAGATCCATTTCTCCAGCTCAAGCCTGTGCTCTGAATAGTTTGTCTCTCAAAATAACCAGAGACCTCTAACATCATAGGAATTCAATAAATAATTGGAGAATGTCAGAGTGACTCTTCATCTAGGTTGTATGACAAGCTTTGGGGATGGTGAAAATGCAGGAGAGAGCTAAGGGGTGCATACTTGGGAAGTATGTAGACAGTAAGCTCAGTAAGTAACTGAGCTATGTTTTTGATGTAAAGAAAATGAATGTCCAAATATCTGAGTAAGCCAAAGGAACTGCTGTATTGCTTGTTATCCTGGCCATACAACATCCAGCCATCACCGGCAGGAGCAATATTGTCGAACTGGTTTGTTTCTCATGTTGTTTGGTTGATTACATCATTACTTCAAGTCTCATGTAATAAGCTGTGGTACAGTTGTTAGCTGGATCTGATGCTACTACTTTTTTGCTCAAGGCAATCTTCATAGGTTTAAGGAGTCAGTTCTGGGGAGTTAAATTACTAAGAGGGCTGTCTGTGTGATTATAGTTCTCTCATTCCACACTATTGCTTGCCATGCTCTGCCCTGCCATTCTATCCCACTTCTTTCCTGCTATAGCATTTTATTCTAAAAAAAAAAATACCTTGAGTATTGCAAGGGACTGAATGTTTGTGTCCCCCAAGATTCATATGTTGAGATCTTAACCCCCAGTGTGATGGTATTAGGAAGTGGGGCCCTTGGAAGTTGATTGGGTCATAAAGGTGGAGCCATCACAAATGAGATTAATGTCTTTATTAAAAAGACCCAGGGGGAAAAAAAAGACCCAGGGAGTTTCCCTGTCCCTTCAGCCCTGTGAGGACACAGTGAGAACACCGCTGGTGATCTATGAACCAGTACACAGGCTCTCTCCAGACACCACATCTGCTAGGGCCTTCATCATGGACCTCCCAGTCACCTCAACCATTAGAAAGGTATTTTTCTTTATAAGCTACCCAGTAAATGGTATTCTGTTATAGCAACCAAATGGACTGAAACAAGTCCTATGTGCCAAACACTGTGTTAGATATTGAAGACCCACACAAATGCTTAATCTGGGGATCAGATTAGACAGGTTTTGTCCTAGCTTAGCGTCTGATAAATAAGAAAACAGGTAATTGCAATGCAGACAGGTGAGCTCTATAGAAAGGTACTGCAGAGAGGATGGGAACACGGGTTGCTGTTTGGGTGGGGTTTCATACATGAGTCAGAAAAGGTATTTGGAAGAAGTGACTTCTTATTACTTGAGAGATGAAAAGAAAATAGTCGGGCACAGGGCATTTTAGCAATCCAGTAAGAGGAAGCAAGTTAAAGACCAAACCCAACCCTTTATTTTTCTACTTTCCTCCCTCTTTTCAAAAGATTCAGTTTGCTTGTGGTTTGAGATCCCCAAAATTGGTGATCTGGAAGCAGGTGGTACTCATTTAATGTTACCCTCGTGTTTCTTCTCATGGAAGTCGATAGTACAGAATGGCAGTGCTTGTGAACTAAGGCGTGGTCTGATATTCAGAGAACTCAGCAAGATTCAGGGTGTGAGAAGAGGGCAGAATAGAGAATTTGGGTATTTCTAGAATCATTCAGCTTTAAAGGGAAACCCTAAACCTGATTTCTGGAAAATTATTTTCCTGGTCAGATTTGCATTGCTGGAATTAAATGGGAAAGGTTAAGAGTTGTCTCTTGAACTCAATTTCTGTGGATTCATCTAGAATATGGTTGGCCTAGGCAGGGATGCCTGGGTGGCTCAGTTGGTTAAATGTCTGCATTTGGCTCAGGTCAGGATCCCAGGCTCCTGGGATCAAGTTCATCAGGCTCCTTGCTCAGCTGGGAGCCTGCTTCACCCTCTGCCTGCTGCTCCCCCTGCTTGTGCTCTCTCTCTCTCTCTCTGATAGATAAATAAATAAAATCTTAAAAAAAAATAGAATATGGTTGGCTTCATGTAAATTTAACAATATATTCCTAATTTTTAAGGGACGTTCTATGCAGATTCCTTTCAAATAGGCCATTACTTGTTTTGGACCCACAAATCCTGAAGGTACTTTTCAGAGACAGTCTAAAAAATGAAAAAAATGAAAAAAAATTTAAATAATTTTCTGATTTTATTTGGGACCCAGTCCTAAGTGCTAACAGCAACACGTTTCCCCTTCCTTTTAATAAGAAGGTTGTATCTCCAATTCAGAATAGTGGTTAGTTTTTAGGGATATTGAAGAGAATGTAGAGGTGAGGATGGCCTCTTAGGGTCCCAAACCAACTGTGATAGTAATTCCTAAAACCAGTCTCAGAGTATGCATTAATACATCTCTTTCCCACTCTGACTTCACTGTTATCTTCTTGGCACTTAAACAATGAAAAATTCTTTCTAGTTATCTCTAGGAATTAAATTCTAACTGTTAAATCTTTGACTATAGATTCACTGATTTATTTTTCATTTTTTTTGACTTAAGAAGCTGGTGAGCAATTTCTGTGTTGCCAGTATATTTGTGGTTTTCCAAAAAACTGGATCTTTTATCTCTTTAGTGTTTTAAGAAAGATCAGTAGCACATCTTCAGGGCTTTGCATAGTAAAGAATTTGGCCTTGCTCAGAGTCTTAGCCTTTGTCTTTGTGTCTGGCAAGTAATGAGTGTCATACCTGGTAGGAATGTCTTTTTTTTAGGGAAGGGACTGGCTACACCCAGTAGTCATGGAGTAGGGGCTCACCACCCCAGAAAGACAGCCCTGGAAGCTGAAACCAACCACACTGACAGTCAGTCACACCTGTGTAATGGAGCCCTGTTAGGGGTTGAATTGTATACCCTCAGAAGATATACTGAAGTTCTAATCACCCCTCCCAGCCCCATCAAATATGACCTTATTTGAAAACAGGATTATCACAGATATAATTAATTAAGATGAGGTCATTCACCATGTGAATGTGAAAAAGAAGGAAACAGAAGAGGAGAGATGTCTAGTGATAAAAGACACAGGGCTAGGACTGATGTATCTACAAGCTAAAGAATGCCTTTAGGCACCAGAACCTAGAAGAAGTAAGGTAGAATTATCCCTACAAGTTTCAGTTGGAGTTAGGACCTGCCAACACTTTGATTTCAGAATTCTATCCTCCAGAATTGTGAGAGGAAAAAAAATTGTGTGGTTTTCAGCTGCCTTTTTCCCCCTTTTAATCATATAATGTATTATTTGCCCCAGGGGTCTGTGGATCATCAGGGTTACACACTTCACAGCACTCACCATAGCACATATCCTCACCAATGTCCATTACCCAGCCACTCTATCCCTACTTCCCCACCCCTCAGCAACCCTCAGTTTGTTTCATGAGATTAAGGGTCTCTTATGGTTTGTCTCCCTCCTAATTCCATCTTGTTTCATTTTTTCCCTCCCTACACAACACAACCCCCCAGCCTGCCTTTCAAATTCCTCATATCAGAGAGATCATATGATAATTGTCTTTCTCTGATTGACTCATTTCACTTAGCATAATATCCTCTATTTCCATCCATGTCATTGCAAATAGCAAGATTTCATTTCTGTTGATGGCTGCATAGTATTCCATTGTGTATATATGTGTGTGTATAGATTGGTATATATAAATTGATATTGATTGGTATATATAAATTGATATATATATATATCACATCTTCTTAATCCATTCGTCTGTGGATGGACATCTAGGTTCTTTCCATAGTTTGGCTATTGTGGACATTGCTGCTATAAACATTTGGGTGCATGTGCCCCTTCGGATCACTACATTTGTATCTTTAGGGTAAATACCCAGTAGTGCAATTACTGGGTTGTAGGGTAGCTCTATTTTCAACATTTTGAGGAACCTTCATGCTGTTTTCCAGAGTGGCTGCACTAGCTTGCATTCCCACCAACAGTGTAGGAGGGTTCCCCTTTATCTGCATCCTTGCCAACATCTGTCGTTTTCTGACTTGTTAATTTTAGCCATTCTGACTGTGAGGTGGTATCTCATTGTGGTTTTGATTTGTATTTCCCTGATGTCGAGTGATGTGGAGCACTTTTTCATGTGCCTGTTGGCCATCTGGATGTCTAACATTTCTTTGCAGAAATGTCAGCTGCCTTTTTTTGGTGGTATTTTATTATGGCATCTCTAACAAACTAATATATGATCAATAAAAATGGATAAAGAAGATGAATATAATGGATTATTATCCAGCCAAGAACTTTTTGCCATTTGTGATGTCATGGACAGTTCTTGAGGGTATTAGGCTAAGTGAAATAAGCCAAACAGAAAGACAAATACCATGTGCTCTCTATTATATGTGGAATCTAAAACAACTGAACTAATAGAAACAGAGTGTAGAGTGTAATTACCAGAAGCTGGAGGATGGAGGAAAAAGGAGGAGGATGGAGGAAAAAGGAAGACATTAGTCAAAGGATATGAACTTTCATTTAGAAGATGAATAAATTCTAGGTATCGAATATATGGCATGGTGATTTTAGATGACAGTACTGTATTATATATATGGAAGTTGTGAAGAGAGGAAATCTTAAATCTTAAATGTTATCGCAAAAAAAGAAATGGTTATTATGTGACATGATACAGTAGTCAGCTAACACTGAATGGCAATCATTTTGCAATATATAAGTGCATCAGATCAACATGTTGTATACCTTAAACTTAGGCAATCTTATATGTCAAATATATCTTAAAGCTGGACAAAAATAATTCCCATTTGCATGTGCATAACTTGCCTTTGTATTTTCAATAAGTGCTTTTCATTTTATTTTATTTGTTTATTTTTAAAAAGATTTTATTTATTTACCTGAGAGAGAGACAGTGAAAGAATATGAGAGAGGAGAAGCAGACTCCCTGTGGAGCTGGGAGGCCGATTCGGGACAGGATCCTGGTACTCCAGGATCATGACCTGAGCCGAAGGTAGTCGCTCAGCCAACTGAGCCACCCAGGTGCCCCAGCCCTTTTCATTTTAAAAAGAAACTTCTGGGGGCACCTGGGTGGCTCAGTGGGTTAAGTCTCTGCTTTCAGCTCAGGTCATGATCCCAGGGTCCTGGGATTGGCCCTGCATCGGGCTCTCTGCTTGGCAGGGAGCCTGCTTCCTCTCTCTCTCTCTGCCTGCCGCTCTGCCTACTTGTGATCTCTGTCTGTCAAATAAACAAAATCTTAAAAAAAAAAAAAAGAAACTTCTGTCTTAACAATAGAGAAAAAACAGATGGTTACCAAAAGAAAGGTGGCTGTGAAATAGGTGATGGAATTGAAGAGGACCTTTACCTTGATGAGCACTGAGTAATGTACAGAATTGTTGAATCACTATATTGTGCACCTGAAACTAATATAACACTATACTGGAATTAAAACAAAAAAACTTAATTAGAAAAAAAGGAAACTTCTGTTGGTCTTCTCCTCACAAAATGAACAAGTCTCTGGCTCTCATTCTTTCTTTGCATACATGAGCAACAAAGACATGTGTTTGTCCTTTACATTTATTTGCGTATTTACAGTCTCCAACATTCTTCACTGTGTAGATCCAAGTTTCTATTTCATATGATTTTACTTACATTCAACTTTAACGGTTTTAGGAGTGTAGGACTGCTAATTGCGAATTCATTTATTTAATTTAAATTCAATTAACCAACATACAGTACATCATTAATTTTTGATATAGTGTTCAATAACTTATCAGTTGAGTGTAACACCCAGTGCTCATCATATCACATGCCCTCCTTAATGTCCATCACCTGGTTACCCTCTCTCCCTACTCCCCTCCCCTCTGTAACCCTCAGTTCATTTTCCAGAGTCAACAGTCTCTCATGGTTTGTCTCCCTCTTTGTTTCTTCCTATTCAGTTTCCCCACCCTTCCTCCAGGATCCTCTGCACTATTTTTTATATCCCACATATGAGTGATACCGTATGATAATTGTCTTTCTCAGCTTGACTTATTCCACTTAGCATAATCCCCTCCAGGTCTATCCATGTTGATGTAAACAGTAGGCATTCTTCCTTACTGAAGGCTGAGTAATATTGCATTATATATGTATGAACCATAAGAAAAGAAACTCAAAACAATATAAAACACATGTAAAGGATATTACTTAATAAGCTTCAAGTGGAGCTTGACTCTGCAAAGGCTGTGAGTGCAGAGGGAGAGGAAGGGCCATCTTATTCTGGGGCTGGTCCCCTGCTTCAAAGGAAGGGGCCAACAGGGCACCAACAACCCCAGACTGCTGCTAGCAACAGCCAAGTGCCACCCATTCCAACCCCACAAAGTGTCAAACTGTGCCAAGGGAGGGTCATTGTGAGGTTGTGCTGCCCTGAGAATCTGGGAGAGTGAGCTCCATGGCACATTCGGATGGAGCTTGGTGACAGGCGAGCATGGAATTTCATATGGACATTCTGGCTTCAGCATTGTGGGCAAAGATCAGACATCTTCTACAGTGGCTACAGGGAGAAGCGTCAGCCTTTGGCCTCAGGAGCCTCTCTGGTGAGAGATTCCTCACACGAGTGCACTGTGTCCTCTGGTTGGCAGTGACCCCTGGGATTGCTACAGACCTGGATTTCCCAAAGCAGACCAGACCAGGCTTCAGTTCAGTCATGCACAGAGACATCAGGGTTTGCTCATTTAATCAACATACACCAATTAACACCAGCCAGATTTTACATAAGAACTGGACCTCCTTCTTTTTCATGGCTGGTTGTTTTTTTTTTGTTTTGTTTTGTTTTTGTGTTTGGTGGTGAGGGGGAGGGGTTGGGGTGGTGAATTGTGGTTTATTTTTAATTTTTTTTTAAAGAATGTTATAAATTGGAGCCAGGAGAATTTGAACCAGCTCCCACACAGGGCAGTGTAACATGGGGGTAGAGAAGCCACTGGAATTGCCAGGACCAGTTTCTTCTCTTTTGTGGATGACATAGTCCTGGGTCTGGGGGAAGTGAATGAGTGAAATATAAACCAAATGCAGGAAAGTCGGAGTTGAAAGGGCAGGGGAAGAAAGGGACAGCAACTTTTTTTTTCTTAATATTAAGGGCTAAATGTAAATGGACATTTTTGGATCAATTTGGATAAGAAAAGAAACACCATTCTTTTTTTTTTTTTTTAGATTTTATTTATTTATTTGACAGAGATTACACGTAGGCAGAGAGGCAGGCAGAGAGAGAGAAAGAGAAGCAGGTTCCCATTGAGCAGAGAGTCTGATGTGGGGCTTGATCCCAGGGCACTGGGATCATGACCTGAGCTGAAAGCAGAGGCTTTAACCCACTGAGCCACCCAGGTGCCCCTTGAAACACCATTCTTTTAAAGTAGATAGAAGCAGTGATTTTTAAAACAAAGAAAGCAGAACTAGAAAACATCTTAAATTTTTAACCCTTTCTCCACAGGTTACCTAGAACACTTTTGATTAAGAAAACTGTAGAGGGGCGCCTGGGTGGCTCAGTGGGTTAAAGCCTCTGCCTTCGGCTCAGGTCATGATCCCAGTGTCCTGGGATAGAGCCCCACATTGGACTCTCTGCTCAATGGGGAGCCTGCTTCCCTTTCTCTCTCTCTGCCTGCCTCTCTGCCTATTTGTGATCTCTGTCAAGTACATAAATAAAAATCTTAAAAAAAAAAAAAACTATAGAGAGTTAGTAACCGCTTCAAGCAAAAGCCAGGTGGTGACATTTATCAATTTTCCCAAGAGTCTTGCTTTGTGGGGTGTCTGAATGCATTGCTGGCCGTCTCCACTCACACTCACTAGAATAGGTCATGGCAGAATTTAGTACACAGCTTGCTTCTTCCTGTATTTGTAAACTCTTAAGCATTCTTACAGAAATTTTTTAAGGTTCTTAGAGGATTCTTCACCTAGGTAAGCCCAAAGTGGGTGCTTGGGCTGAGGGTCGCTCACCAGTGCTACGGGGGCCTGGATTACTTGGACAGTTTCGGTTGCTGGCATCCAGTTTTCAGCACTAAGTATTGGCAGAGAGACCTACCCCTTTTTGCGGATGTCCGGGTGATCTTTGTTTTAAATGTGATCTTCAGTGGTTTGAATGGGTACTCTGCTAGAGAGTTGATTTTGATTCTGAAGTTCCCCTTATTATATGGAGGGTTGTCAGGAACAATAAGCCCTTTCCAAGTCAATAAATTAGCTTCATGAACCTGGATATTATGGGAGTTTTTCATTTCACATTTGCACATTTCTTCAAGCTCCTTCATCAGCCTCCTACTGGCTGCCATCTTGGATCTGCTGCTGCTGCCTGAGCCACATCTTCTTTATCCATTTATCTGTTGAAGGACATCTTAGCCCTTTCTACAGTTTGGCTATTGTGGACATTGCTGCTATGAACACTGGGGTGCAGGTGCCCCCTTATTTCACTACATCTGTATCTTTGGGGTAAATACCCAGTAGTGCAATTGCTGGGTCATAGGGTAGCTCTGTTTTAAATTTCTTGAGGAACCTCCATACTGTTTTCCAGAGTGGTTGCACCAGCTTGCATTCCCATGAGGGATCCCCTTTCTCCAAATCCTTGCCAACATTTGTTGTTTCCTGTCCTCTTAATTTTAGCCATTCTAACTGGTGTAAGCTGGTATCTTCATTGTGGTTTTGATTTTTATTTCCCTGATGACAAGTGATGTGGAGCATTTTTTCATGTGTCTGTTGGCCATTTGTGGGTCTTCTTTGGGGAAATAACTGTTCATGTCTTCTGCCCATTTCTTGACTGGATTATTTGTTCTTTTGGTGTTGAGTTTGATAAGTTCTTTAAAGATTTTGGATACTAGCCCTTTATCTCACATGTCATTTGTGAATATCTTCTCCCATATTCCGTAGGTTGCCTTTTAGTTTTGTTGACTGTTTCCTTTGCTGTACAGAAGCTTTTTTTTTTTTTTTTACGATTTTATTTATTTATTTGATAGACAGAGATCACAAGTAGGCAGAGAGGCAGAGAGAGAGAGGAGGAAGCAGACTGTCTGCAGAGCAGAGAGCCTGATGTGGGGCTCGATCCCAGGACCCTGGGATCATGACCCGAGCCGAAGGCAGCGGCTTTAATCCACTGAGCCACCCAGGCGCCCCTGTACAGAAGCTTTTTATCTTGATGAGGTCCCAGTAGTTAATTTTTGCTTTTGTTTCCCTTGCCTTTAGAGATGTGTCTTGCAAGAAGTTGCTGTGGCTGAAATCGAAGGGTTTGCTGCCTATGTTCTCCTCTAGGATATATATGTATATGTGTGTGTATATATATATATACATATATATATATATATAATTTATTTGAGAGAGAGCATGAGAGGCTAGAAGGTCAGAGGGAGAAGCAGACTCCCCGTGAACCTGGGAGCCCGATGTGGGACTTGATCCTGGGAATCCAGGCTCATGACCTGAGCTGAAGGCAGCTGCTTAACCAACTGAGCCACCCAGGTGCCCCTCTAGGATATATTTTTAAAAAATTTTATTTATTTGACAGAGAGAGAGAGGGAGAGAGGGAACATGAGCAAGGGTAGCAGGAAAGGGAAAAGCAGGCTGCCCGTTGAGCAGGGAGCCTGATGCAGGGCTCGATCCCAGAACCCTGGGATCATGACCAGAGCCAAAGGCAGATGCTTAACAACTGGGCCACCCAGGTGCCCCTAGGATTTTAATGGATTTCTGTTTCATATTTAGATTTTGTTTGTCTTTAAAAGACTGTATTTTACCTGGATTTTTGTCCTTTTTTAAAAAAAATTTATTTGTCAGAGAGAGAGAACAAGAGCAAGCACAGGCAGACGGAGTGACAGGCAGAGGGAGAAGCAGGCTCCCTGCCAAGCAAGGAGCCTGATTGGGACTCCATCCCAGGATGCTGGGATCATGACCTGAGCTGAAGGCAGCTGAAGGCTGCTTAACAAACTGAGCCCCCCCAGGCGTCTCTTTACCTCAATTTTTTAAAGATAATTTAATTGCATATAAAATTCCAAGTTGACCATCATTGTGACAATCATTGCTTTAAATATTATTTCCGCTCTCTGTCCATTCTGAAACTCAAATTACCCATATGTAAGACTGCTTGATACCATCCCACAGGTTACTGATGCCGTTAATTTTTTTTCAGTCTTTTTTAAAAATATATTTTTTAGTGCTTCATTTGTTGGTAGTTTCTATTGCACTGTACATAGTTTTAATCTCACGTTTCTTTCTTCTTCTTTTTAAAATATTCTACTTATTTACTTGATGGAGAAAGAGTGCACAAGCAGGGGGAATGAGTAGCAGGCAGAGTGAGAGGGAGACAGACCCCCAATCAGGACTTGTTCCAGGACCCTGGGATCATGACCTGAGCTGAAGGCAGATGCCCAATGGACTGAGCCACCCAAGCATCCCTAATCTCACATTTCTTTAGCAGTGTTGCCTTTGCTGTTAATCAGTGAATTTTTCTTTTGATAATATACTTTTGACTCTAGAAGTTTGGGGGCCTTTAAGAGTACCTTTTATTTCTCTTCATCTTCATGCTCATGAAGAGAAGAGAAAACATGTTGATGTTTTTTCCTTAAATACTTGAATATAGATGTAATAGCTGTTTTCAAATCCTTGTGTTCTAATGTTTTGTGTTCTATAATCCTTGTGTTCTATAGTTTTCTTTCTGTTTCTATTAATTAATTTATGGATCACATGTTCTTACTTCTTGACTGTCTGGTAATTTTTAATTGAATGCTAGACACTGCATATTTGATTTATTCAGAGTATCGATTTTGTTATCCTCCTTTAAAGAGTGTTGGGCTTTGTTCTGGGAAACAATTACTTGCCCCTGGTCAGCTTAATCTTTTCCAGTCTTACTGTAAAGCTTTATTAGGTCAGGCATAGTGTAGCTTTTACTTTAGGAATACTTTAGTTCCACTACCTTTGGGGTTAGTTTTACTTTAATTTTCACTACTTTTGGACCTTTTGGTGTCCCTTCTGAATTCTCCAGATAGTCACTGAGGACTCTTCCCACTTGCTGTTGGGAGTTTGAAAGATTCTCAGATCTGCGCCAATCTGGAAACCATTCTGCTCATAGATCCCTGGTTACTCTTGGCCTTATCTCATGGAATTTCACTTTACACATATGCATGTTCTATAGATATTCCAGGTTATCTCAGTATAGACTTTGAAGTTCTTTCTTTGTGTCTAACTATTATCCTTTCTAGAATTGTTCCTTGCAACCTCCAGCCACTTGAAATACCCTGAACTTTAATCTCTGTTTCCTCAATTTAGTGAGACCTCCATGTTTGGGACTGTCCCACCCTCTGCACCAAACCCCATACCTGCTCTGTGGTCAGAAGTCTGCCTCTAACTGGAAACCTGGGCAATCACTGGGATGACCTCATTTGTTTCCCTTCTTTCATGGATCACAGTTTTGCATTTCTCATTATCCAGTGTCTGAAGCCTGTTTCATAAGTTGTCCATTGTTCTACTTTTTTAAGGTGGAAGTTAGACTTGGTCTCTATTATTCTATCTTGGCCATCTCTGAATAAAACAAGACATCTTGTGTAATACAGAATTTAATTCTCTGAATATTTAATCTGTAGCAGTTCTGTCACCTTTGATTATTAAGTATGTTTGAAGCTTATTTTCTAGGCTTTAGTTTAGGGATTCATTGGAAGTTGACATTTTGGGTAAGCCATCCTATCTCTCCTCTGTTTGGTTCAGAAATGTTTGTCCCATCCAAAATGTCATAAAGTTATATTCTTTCTACTGGTTTCAGCAGGAATTAGTGCCATTCTATGACTTAGTCTTTTTTTTTTTTTTTTAAATTTGACAGAGATCACAAGTAGGCAGAGAGGCAGAGAGAGAGAGGAGGAAGCAGGCTTCCTGCAGAGCAGAGAGCCCAATGTGGGGCTCGATCCCAGGACCTTGAGATCATGACCTGAGCCGAAGGCAGAGGCTTTAACCCACTGAGCCACCCAGGTGCCCCTGACGTAGTCTTAATAAAGACATAATAGCCCCATAGTTCTGTGGGGTGGAAGTTGGTTTTGACAGAGGAATCAAGAGGCAAAAATGGTTGTATTTACAATCAAAAAAGACAGTAGTCCCCCTTTTTCATAGAGGATATATGTCCTAAAGTCCCCGGTGGATACCTGATATGGTGGATAGGACTGAACTGTATGTTTTTTCCTATACATATGTACCTATCTGGATTATACACAGTAAAAGATTAATGACAATAACTGGTGATATATTTGAACAATTGAAACAATATACTGTAATAAATGTATGTGGATGTGGTCTCTCCCTTTTTCAAAATATCTTAGTACTCTGTATTCTTTGGGTAAATACCTAGTAGCACAGGGGCACCTGGGTGGCTCAGTCAGTTAAGTGACTGCCTTTGGCTCAGGTCATGACCCCAGGGTTCTGGGATAGAGCCCTACTTCGGGCTCTCCACTAAGTGGGAAGCCTGCTTCTCCCTCTCCTTCTGTGATCTCTCTCACTTTCACTCTTTCTCAAATAAATAAATAAAATCTTAAGGGGGAAAAAAACCTACCTAGTAGCACAGTTGGTGGATCATAGGGTAGTTTTATATTGAAAAGGGTAGATATACACTGATGTTTACAGGAGCATTATCTACAATAGCCAAATTATGGAAATTACCCAAATGTCCATTGGTTGATGAAGGAAAAAAAGAATATGTGGGGTGTGTGTGTCACACACACATATGTACACACACACACACACACACACACACACACACACAGGAATATTACTCAGCCATAGAAAGGATAAAATCTTGCCATTTGCAATGATGCAGATGGAAGTGGAGAGAATTATGCTAAGTGAAATAAGTCAGAGAATGAGAAACACCATATGACTTAACTCATGTGGAATTTAAGAAACAAAACAAAGGATCACAGGGGGAAAAATGAGAGGGAAACCAAGAAACAGACTCTTAACTATAGAGAACAAACAGATGGTTACCAGAGGGGAGAAAGGTAGGCGGATAAGTTAAATAGGTGGTTGAGATTAAGGAGTTCACATCATGAACATCGGGTATTGTATGTAAGTGTTGAATCACCAAACTGTAGCCTGAAACTAATATTACACTGTATGTTAACTAGTTAGAATTAAATAAAAAAATAGAAAAAAGGAAAAAAAACCCCAAATATCTTAGTATTCTGTACTCATCTGTCATTTTCTTGTGATGATATAAGATGATAAAATGCCTACATGATGAAATGAAGTGAGGTGAATGATGTAGACATTGTGACATAGTGTGAGGTGACTAATGATTTTCTGATGATACCTCAGAAAGAGGTTCATCTGCTTCCAGACCACAGTTGACCATTGGTAATTAAAAGTACGGAAAGCAGGACCATGGATAAGGGAGGTGGGGGAGCCTGTTGTATAGGTAACATTGCCTGATAGTTCTATCTAATCTTTTAGTAACTTGCCTATGTCTGCTAACTAGCTGTGGGAACTTAGAAGTAACTTACTCTCTTATACCTCTGCTACCTTATCTTTATGTGTAAGTGTACTTACCTGGTAGAATGATTGTGAAGATTAAGGACTTAATATGTCAAGAGCTCAGAACCTAGTGATCGCTTAATAAATGTTAGCTATTTTCTGGCTTCTTTACATATTTTTTTCTTTTCTTTTCTTTTTTTATTTTTGTAGGGACTAACACACCCTTTTAATATGTTTTTAAAAATTTTTAAGGTTTAAAAAGTGTTTAAAGTTTGTAGTTCCTAGTAGGAAAACTATCTGAATGAATACCCTAATGGTAAACCATTGTAGAATGTTTCAGTTGCACAGGGAGCGGAGGGGTAAGGATTCTCTTCACAGCACTCCAGCTTTCTTCATGAGAAGGTCAGAGGTACACTGGTTTGTATTATTGTGGCATCCATTAGGTGATCGAAGTTGCTTTTCCTTCAGCAAGGGCTTTATTTGTCAGAAGGGCATTATGCTTGACCTCCAAATTTGGCTGACAATTTACTGATGAGATTCATAACCTTTGGGCTGCTCTGATATTTCGACATATTTGCTGGGTTCTGGGCCACATCCTGGAAGGCCACCATAACTTCTGGATCCTGCATGGCTGCAAGGACTTCCGGATCACTAAGAATTTCATTGAGCCCAGGCATTCCTGCCATTCCAGGCATCCCCCCTGCCATTCCAGGCATTCCTCCAGGAAAATTACCAGGCATTCCCCCAGGAAAGCCACCTGGGAAACAGCCATACCGAGCTCCTGATTGTCGTCTGGCTTCTTCCTCCCTCTGGGTTCTCTCATGTTCTTCCTGAGCCTTCTTAACCCTTTCTATTCTTTCTTTGATCTCTTGTTCTTCACGTTTTCACTCATACTTTCTCCGATGTTCAGCAATTTTCTGGGCCCTCGGTTGAACTTCTTTCAGCATTGCACTAGCATCTTCATCATAATCCAGTTTATAAGCAAGGGCAAGATCATGTGCTGCTTCTTCCCAATGGCCCAGAAGTCTATGTGCTTTCCCGCGCCACTTGTAAGGCTGAGCTGAATCAGGATTTATATCAATAACTCTGTCACAGTCTCGAATGGCAGCATTTGGCTTCTGTAATTTGATGAAGACACTGGCTCTCTTGGCATACAGAATGGCCAAGCGAGGATTTAGTTTGATGGCATCTGTGAACAAGTCAATGGCTTTCTGTAGTTCACCATCATTTAGGGCATCAATGGCAGCCACTTTTTTATCATTTGCCTGATCCATCATTTCCTCGGTTATCTCTACATTTTCATCTCCCACTTCTTGAGGGACATCAGTACAGTCAGTTCAATCACACCTTCACTGTCAATTTCTAGATCACTTTCTTCACTTGATGGTTCATCTGTCTTAATGTTTTCCTCCTCCTTTTTACTATCTGGTTTTTCTTCCTTGATACTGTCTTCTGATGTAGTTTTATGAGTGGCAGGTGCTATTTTACCCCCCATGCTCTCCACCCACTCCCGCAGAAAACGCATTTCCTCTGTGTGCAGAACACTTGGATCCTGCTTACACATTTTCACGAAGGCCCGAAGCTCGCTCACTTTGCAGAGGTCCATGGTCCAGAGGCAGTGGCAGGGGGCAGGCGCGGCTGGGGTTGTGACCCGATTCCAAGCACGGGTACTAGCTCAGCGTGACAGTGTGGAAGCTACATTTTTTTTTTTTTTTGTCAGAGAGAGAGAGAGAGAGCAAGCACAGGCAGACAGAGTGGTAGGCAGAGGCAGAGGGAGAAGCAGGCTCCCTGCCAAGCAAGGAGCCCGATGTGGGACTCGATCCCAGGACGCTGGGATCATGACCTGAGCCGAAGGCAGCCGCTTAACCAACTGAGCCACCCAGGTGTCGCACATATTTTTTTCTTAAAGCTTATGGCTCTACTTATACTTTTCAACCCTGTTTCCTTCTAGTTAAGATTTTAATGAAGTAAGATAACTAGGTCAAAAAGAATAGTAGATTCTAGGACAGGTTCAGGAAATATGTTAATACCTAGAAATATTTTCAGAGATAGCTGAAAGTATACTGATGACATTGCATGATTGTAGAATGCATAGCAGCCTACCATACAGTATAATTGGGGGCATTTCAGACACTACAACTGGATATTTCAAAAAGTAAAAGTTAAAGAGTTTACTATGAAAATTATAATAAATTGTTACACCTTATTTTTGGGTAGTGTTTCAGTGTATTTTTTTCAGATACTATTTCAGCTGGCTCCTCTCCCTAAGCTATAGGATAATCAAGAGTTATTTTAAGGGGTGCCTGGCAGCTTAGTCTATTAGGCTGACATTTTGGTTCAGGTGGTGATCTCAGAGTCCTGAGATTGACCCCACTGAAGACTCCCTGCTCAGTGGGGAGTCTGCTCCTCCCCTTCCTTCCCCTCTCCACCCCCTACTCCTGTGCATGCTGTCTCTCTCTCTCTAAAAAAAGAAATCTTAGGAAAAAAAACACCAAAAACTTAGGGGGGCCTGGGTGGCTCAGTCAATTTAGCATCTACCTTCAGCTCAGGTCATGATCTCAAGCTCCTAGGATGAAGCCCTGCATCAGGCTTCCTGCTTAGCAGGGAGTCTGCTCTCCCTCTGCCTGCTGCACCCCCTGCTTGTGCACGCTCTCTCTCCCTCCCTCTCTGTCTCTCAAATAAAGAAATAAGATCAATCTTTTAAAAAATAAAAGGAAAAAACTAAAAAAAAATTAGTCATTTTGAAAGGTAGGTTTCTACAATGAATTCTGGAACACTGAAAATAAATAAAATAAAAATTAGAAAAAAAAAGATCATTTTTGATAAAAAAAAAAAAAAAAAAAAAAGCAGGTTTCTGATTTTCATTAAGGTATGATGACTTGCCCAGAATTATTATTTATATTTAGGAAGAAATTTAAGTTGTTGAGTTTTTAAAGATTGAACTGTCCTGGCTGGTACAGCTTTTTGATGTTTAAGATTTTAGTTCCAATGTCTGTAATTCAGCAATAGTGATAACTTTGGTCTTGATAGCCTTTAGCTCTGGAATAGGAAAGAACATATTTGATTTTCGGAGCCTTTTGGGCATCTAGTATTTTTGAACATTACTAAAAAAATTAATAAAATATGTCTCTTGAAATACCTCTTAAAAAATAAACTGATATTAAGGAAGTAAGGAGAATAAAAACATTTCTCTACATATTCTCCCTTCTTTTAAACTTATAAAATTTTTCTTGTATTTAGTAAAAGATTCGAGTTAAATGAGCACTTGACCTCTAATGGATAAGAAAGGTGGCATTTTAAATACTTCTACTTGTCAATTCTGAAAGGCAAATATTTTCATGATTAAAGAGTTTGGTAATTCAAATTATTACTGAAGTTTTATGAATAAAAAAAGGATGTATAATTTTGATTAGGAATAAAAGAAGCTCCTCTCTGATTCAGCAAAAATGATACTTGAATTCTTCTACCTTTAAATCAAGTTTATTACAGTTGGGGCTCTCACTTGGCCAGTTAGAACTGATCAAACATAGCATGTGTAATCTGTCAATTTTATTTTTTGGACTTCGTACAGTGGCTGTGATTATGACCAATATTCTTTAAATAAATGATATCATCTCCTACACAGCACTGCTGAACTATTTCATAATGGACAGCTGGACTGATCCAGGCCAACATGGCGGGGGAAGGTTTTGTCTTGAATGATCTGTCAGCCTCTTCGGGCAAGCTCCTGCATTTCAAGGCTTTCTTTCTCTTCCTCTGGAATAGACTCTCCTCCATCCTTTTGTTCTAGTTCATTTTGGCCAGATAGCATTTGGAATGGTAATTCACAGTAAGCTATCAGTAGCTTAGAATCATTTTCCCAGTGAATAAATTTATATTTATATATTTATTTATATCTTAAAGAGGATCCGGCAAAAGGACAGAGCCCCAAAGAACCCCAAATGAAAGAATTTTAGGTGTTAAAATGGGGAGAATTTTTGGTCTTTGGGTATTGGAAGCCATGCTGTACCCATTTTATGAATATTAGTAAGTGGCATGGGCTAACAAATCCAATCCTGTTGGTAAGGAAAAAAATTACTAAAAATCCTGGAAAGAAATTGTGGATCATGAACTAACAGCTGCCTAATTGAACTAATAAACAATTCTTGAAGTCCTCCTATATGCCATAGTTTTCTTGCCCATCTTAGACTGTGGTAGCTAAATTTTTTAAAAGTGTAAGTCAAGATATATATAAAAAATCATTTTCAGATTTGTGTAGGTTTACATAAATAGTCTTCCTAGGACATTAAACTTAAATCAGGGGTGCCTAGGTGGCTCAGTGGGTTAAGCCTCTGCCTTCAGCTCGTGTCATGATCTCAGAGTCCTGGGATCTAGCCCCGCATCAGGCTCTCTGCTCAGCAGAGAGCCTGGTTCCCCCTCTCTCTCTGTCTGACTCTCTGCCTACTTGTGATCTCTCTGTTTGTCAAATAAATAAATAAAATCTTTAAAAACACAACTAAAATCAGTTCTACATATATTGTCTTAGTTTGGGCTGCCTTATTATTTATTTTATTGTGGCATCTTTGTCATCAAAATAAGATGAAAACAGAGAGGGAGGCAAACCATTAGTTTGGACTGCTTTAAGAAAAATGCCATGGACGGGATGACTTAAACAGCAAACACTTAGTTTTCATAGTTCTGGAGTCTGGGAGGTCCAAGATGAAAGTGCTGACTGATTAGGTTCCTGGTGAGGGCCCTCTTCCTGGTTTACATATGGCTGTTTTCTTGCTGTGCCCTCCCATGCTGGAGAGCACAGAGAGAAGCAGCAAGTTCTTCGGTGTCTCTTCTTAGAAGGACACGACTCCTGTATGAGGGTCCCGTCTTCATGACTTAATTACTTCCCATAAGCCCCATCTCCAAACACCATCCCGCTGGGGGTTAGGGTTTCAACATATGGATTTTTGGTGGGGGGGGGGCACAAACATGTGGTCCATAATCTAGAGATTTTCCTGGTAAAATAGTGGTCCCATGGTTGCCTTGGGCAGTGCATATTGGTTAAGAGCACTGGTCTTAGAGTCCAGCAGATGCTGGGAAAGTGATCATTCTGAACTTGTTTTTTGTCAAATGTAGATAGTAATAGATGCATTGTTATATGAGTTATGAAGATTCAATCGTATAAGGATATCCTATGTGCCATCTAGCATGGCTCCAGAAACAAGGGAAATGCTC
>ML100183.1:6329-31652 GCA_003697995.1 Taxidea taxus jeffersonii
GGCTCACCACTGTGCTGCTGGGCTCACCACTGTGCTGCTGGGCTCACAGTGTCACAGCTCACACTGAGAGTGTCTTAGCGCCTTTGGTCTCACAGCAGAGTAACTGCCAGGAGAGAAGTGCCTGGAGACAGCTCCCTATCCTGTTGCTCCAATATGCTCACTTACTTAAGTGACATACACTTATAGACCAGTCAGTGTGCCAAGCACAATGATAAGCTCAGAGCCTGCAGAGCAGGCCACCCGTGACCTTGCCCACAGGGACCTGTGCACTCTGCCTGGCTCTCTGTCTATAAGTAGCTGCTTACTTGCTTAATTCCCGGAGGATTGAATAAAAATGTGGCTGGATCTTTAGTGACTAGCCGAGGCATATGTTATCCACTTGATGAATGAATGAATTCGTAGCACCGGGAACAGAATGGGGTGGTCTGAGAACATTTCCAAGAGTTTGAGGAGACAGGTATGTGTCTGGGGCAACCCCAGGCCTTGGAGGTTCATCCAACCCAATCCCAGAACTACCATGACAATCAGTGACCCCAGACAGGGACCTGTGAGGCTCCGATCAGCCGGGATATTCTCCTTCCTGGGAAGGATGGATTTGTTTCAATTATCGCTTGACCCACCTGCCTTGAGTTCCTACAAGTCTCAGGAAATGTCTGGAAATTTGAGACAATGGAGAACGTAAAATGGGAAACGGCCATAAGGGCTACCCAATGGATAAGGTGAGGTGTTCTGCTGAGTGTCTGGGTCCCCCAGGTAGGGATGAAGACGGGAGTGCCCCCATAATAAAGGAATGCACCCCGGCATTCACAGATAAGCAGAAGGGAGCTGTGTCCCCTCTGGCCCCATACGGTTCATGGTACATTAACTAGTAAAAATGAGTCATTTCATTCCCCAATTATGTACAAGGAGGAACTTTGTTCTGACTCCTCATCTGTTGCTGGACTGTGTTATTAAAATGAGGTCACCTTGCTTACATTTTTAGTCACCCTGCTGTCCATCTTGCCTTCCAAACGCCGTTGCATAGCTCAGTGGGTCCCTGTGACGTCAGTAATAACTGACCTATTTATCTGTACTCTGGGCCGCCCATCTGAAAGTTGAGTCTTAAAGAAAGGACCAGAAATCATTACACAATTAGTAATCAATTGGAAAACCCATAGAGAGAGAGAGAGAGATGTGGGGGGAAATCCTCTGTGAACAGTGCAAGAGGGAGAAATCCCTTGGAAACTTAGAAAATGCCAGTGGGTATCTCTGCCTGTCATCAGAAAGGGCCTGCAGTCAAGAGTGTCCTCGGGCAAGTTACTTAAGGACCAGGGTGGGCTCCACCACCTGTCAGCCAGAACAGGAGCTCCTCTGCAGCCAGCTCCCCTTTACCATGCAGACCCCGAGGCCACATTCTTCTTCCGGGCCTCTGGAAGTTCCTCACTTCCAAGCAATTACAGACGGGACCCCTGTGTCTCCCAATGGCAGGCGGTTCCAGGCACCGACGTGATCAATAAGAGAAAGGAATCCTGGGCCACTGAAATCTCTGAAAAACAAAAGCAACTCTAATTTTTGGAAAATGATCATACCAATGTACATAGAGACAATATGACAGGAAAAAAAATCAGTAGGTATTTCAAGAAAAGCAAAAAGAGCCCAAGACCCTTTTCTGCAAGAATTGCAAAGGACGCAGACCGTTGAGCTTCCTGGTCTCCTATGAGCAGCCAAAGTGGTCCTAGGGCAGGAGGGCGGGGCTTCTGTGTAGCCTAACCTGGGGGTCCTGAGCTGGGGAGGGTACAGGCACAAGGTCTTTGGGCTCTGCCCCTGCTGAGGGGTGACAACCCCAAGCAGTCCTCCTGAGCCTGAAGAGGGGTCAGTTCCCGCAGGTGACCGTCAACCACTTCCCTGTCCCTGGCCAAGCCCCCAGCCCCGAGGCAGGATGCTACGTTAGCTTCCTTCCACACTCCCTTGCTCCATTCTGTACCCGGTTCTTCCTTCTCTGCTCCTTCCTGAACCCAATCATTTGGACTTTTCCCATTACCACAGTCTCTGATCTTTCTCTGATTTGCATGCATATTAGAACCACGTTCCAACACTGCAGCCATTTTTATTAAAGAATATCAGGGATTCCTTTACAAGACAATCACCTTAGAAAATCAAAGACCTACTGCGAATTGAAGACAATCCGTCTAAAACCATCTTTTGCATCCTCAAAGCTAAACCCCTTGTCAGTCCTTCCAAACTACAGACCGGTGCTACACCCCTCAGTCTGAACAGTGTTAATAAACTGCCATTCATGTGAGAAGACTCCTCTATTTCTTATTTAACATCAGGGACATCTCACAGACCATCAGCCATTTTGTCAGAAAGCAGCCACATGATTCAAAGTGGGAGCAGGGCCTGCCCCTTATGGTTTTTATTAAGGGAAAGTAGATCAGTGTGTCTGCGGACATTGCTCCGCAGGAAAACGTTCCCAGTCGTAATGGACATCGCGCGAGATGCTCAGCTCCTCTCCTGCAGCCCCGGGCTCTGTGACGCCGAGCTGGCCGGAGCCCATGGGCTTGGAGAAGAAAGAGACCCCCAAGGCCCGGGGTTCCTGTGGGCTGTTCTGGGCTTTCTGTGACTCCTGTCTCGACAGCTGCGGTATCGGCGATGATGTTTCTGGAGCAGCTGCTGGCCCCGCGTGGAGTCTCCCAGACCTTGGAACCATGACGCCAGCTCTGGTCCCACAGATGCCCTTCCAGAGACCTGGGTCCTGCCTCCAGGAGCCCTGACTCGGAGGTCTTCTCCTCGCTCCCTTTGCCAGCCCTTCGTGCTGCGTGCTCGCTGTCCAAACAGCTGGAATGTTCTCTGCCTCCAAGTCGATCCTCTAAAGTGACCTTAAGAACTATGATTAGCGCCTCCGAAAAGCCATTGTTTGAGAAGTGGGGTCTCAGGATTCATGCACAAAATTTTCTCTCAAAATTGTCCTTAACCAACAGCTTCACGAAGTACATGGCCAAAAATGGACTGACCACTAAAATGCACAGCAGAGTGTTGCTCACTGACCCATCTAGTTCCCACTGAGTGGATGTCAGCTGCACAGCCCGCAGGCCACCAACTTGTGTGTCCTTAGTTTGTCTGGGAACATCTCGGAGGTACTGTACCTGTTTCAGAGCAAACTGTGGGATCCACTGAGCTCCCCCATCCCCCAGGGCAGCAACTGCTTCATGGTTCTCCTCTCCCCTGCCTTACTCACCCCTACTAGGCACTGCTCCTCTGTTCACAAGCCTGCCTCCTAGTGACTAGCCACTCATGACTAGCATCCCCAAGGCTTGGCACTTCCTGGCCTAACAATCTCAAGGAGGCTCTGTGGTAAGGGTTAAGGTTAGGGTTAGGGTTAGGGTTAGGGTTAGACAAAGGCTAATGCCAAACTTATATGCTGCTTCTCAGACTGGGGTTCCCTCTCCAGGAGAAAGAGAATGACTGGGGTCATCAAAAACGAACCAAGAAAGCACAGGAAACACTGAGGGTCTGGAGCCTCATGCTTGTCAGCCATCGTGGAGACTCACACAAGCAAAATGTGACTGCAGAGCAGACGATCTAGAAGACATTGAATAAAATACGGATGTTCAGGGCGCCTGGATGGCTCAGTGGGTTAAGCCTCTGCCTTCGGCTCAGGTCATGATCCCAGGGTCCTGGGATCGAGTCCCACATCGGGCTCTCTGCTCAGCAGGGAGCCTGCTTCTCCCTCTCTCACTCTGCCTGCCTCTCTGACTACTTGTGATCTCTGTCAAATAAATAAATAAAATCTTTAAAAAAAAATACGGATGTTTGACGTTAAAAGATATCAGACAGAAGTCCCTGAGGGCATCCCACAGTCTCCACCTACCACACAGCACAACCACGGACCGGGAGAAAGTCCAGGTGGGAACACGGAGGACCCAGGACGGGAAGATGGGACCCAAGAAGGAGCGCTGGAAGGGAATGCTGTCATGTTATTCCAGATTTATGAGATGTCTGCAGAAGAAACGGCCCTACAGACTGGTGCTCAGCACTGAGAGCTTGTGTCTCCCCAAAATTACTTTGGTGAAGCCCCGACCTGCAGTGTGCTTGCATTTGGAGATAGGCTTTTTATGGAAGCAAAGTGAAATGAGGTTAGATGGGCCGGGCCCGGTCCAAGAAAGGGAACGTAGAGCCACACTCATGCTCTCTGAGCGCACATGGAAAAAAGGCCACCGGCTATGAACCAGACCCTGAATCTGCCCGTCCCTGATCTCGGGCTTCCCGCCTCCAGACCTATGAGAAAAATCTGTTGTTCGGGCCAGTCGATCCGTGGGATTTTACGGCAGCCAAGGGGGCTAAAACCACTGGTTGAATGGTCACTACTGGAATTCTGCTGATAGAGTGAAACGCAGAGTTTAAGAACTATTTAATGCCCAAGCCGTTTGGATTTTATCTCAAAATTCCTGATCTTCACAGCCCTTTCTGAATGACGAGCACCTGATGGATGACTCAGTTCTTGCTAGAAATCTGAGATCCTCACTGAGAAGCTTCAGGCTGGCTGTGTGTTTGCCGGCATCCCA
Source organism: Taxidea taxus jeffersonii (assembly GCA_003697995.1). Lineage (NCBI taxonomy): Eukaryota > Metazoa > Chordata > Mammalia > Carnivora > Mustelidae > Taxidea > Taxidea taxus. Next base: position 10,874 of record ML100183.1, read on the forward strand.
AGATCAAACTGTAGTAAGTCACAGTCAGCTTTGGCAAAGTAGGAAGCAGCTCATAAAAGTGCTGTAAGTGACTAATGGCCTCAATGGCATTTAGAGGAAACATGATTCACTTTCTGATAATCACTAACATGCATCGATTCCTGTGTGTAAGCCACAGCACTAATCACTTGCTGTACACGGTTGTGCTTTTTCCTACAACAGCCTTTGGGACAGGTGCTATTACGTCCTGCTTACGAAGACGAGGCACAGAGAAGCTAGGGAACTTTCTCCAAACCAAATGGCCCAGGAAGGGCTGAGCCTAGACATCTGACAGCTGAGTTAGTGACCTTAATCATCTCCTGGGATGTCTCCAGCCACTGTTCCTTCCAACCAGTTTCCCCAGCTTCTCCTTCCTCTGCTGCTGTGCATTTTTAGCAAACCTGGTAACTATCATGATGCATTTTTATACAGGAAAAACACTCTGAGCATCACCTTGCATAAAAAAAAGTGTGGAAAAGCCCCGTGAAACAATGGAGAATTTCCTCGTGTGTGCCCCTTTGTGGTTACCCCGAACGGGCAGAAGAGAGGGGCTTGCTAATCTCCCTGAGGGAGAACTGTCCGCCCAGCGGCATGTTGGGTTTCGGTGGCTTAGAGTGGTGGACTGGCTTCACCTCTGACCTTGCCCCAAGTTTGCCTTCTTCGTTCTGTGAAAACAGTACTTCCCTGTGAGTACCATATATAGCACACGCCATCATACAACCGGATACGACTGATTTTTAATCAGTACCCTTAGAGGAAAAATATACATGCCTTTCACACAGAGTATATACACTCATTCGTATGTGTGTGTTATGGGCATGGATTGCTTTTTCTCCTTTGAGATATTCTGCTCTTTTATTTGAAAAAGTTTCCTGGGGCACCTGGGTGGCTCAGTTCATTAAGCGTCTGCCTTGGGCTCAGCTCATGATCCCAGGGTCCTGGGATGGAGTCCCGCATCGGGCTCCCTGCTCAGCGGGGAGCAGGCTTCTCCCTCTGCCTCTGCCTCTCTCCCCCCACTCCTGCTCTCTCTCTCTTCCTCTCACTCTGCTCTCTCCTTCTCAAACAAATAAAATCTTAAGGAAAAAAGAAAAGAAAAATTTTCTTTATAAGTCCTATTCTTACCTATGACAGTCTATGATCAGACAGCCCTAGAAGGGTAATCTGTTTGAATCAGACCTTCAAATTATAGTAATTATAAGCTTTCAGAGAATATTTGCATTACTTGCTTCTATTGTACTGTGTCAGGGTTTCCCCACAATTATCTGAAATCATCATCTATGAAAGGGCTTTCCTTCAAAGAAAAATTTATGTATATGTATATGTACATTCCTATGCTAACATATACGTGGAGAAATGGGGACAGTGTTTGCTACTGTGCCCTTCTTGTTATAAACAATGAAATGAGACTATAAGTAATAAGATAAGAGCCAGGAATAATAGCAATATGTAATATTTACTGAGCACTTGGTATGTGCCAGGGTGTAAGTGCTTAATTTTCATGAGCTCTTATGCTCCTCACTGTGTGAGTATGATACTGTTTTCATCCACATTTTTTTATATGTTTATGTGATTTTTCATTGACACTTAGGGCATTTTCCGGGGCAGGCAAGCCACTGTGAGAAAACCAGCTGCCTTCTTTTCCAGAGGGAATTGATTTTGTTACAATTGCATTGTTATTTTTGAGAAGGGCAAATAGATTTGTCATGTTTTATTATGAGGTCAACGTCAGTTGGGTGAATATATTTAGCATAGGAATAAAAGTGAAAATAATTCTGTTTGCATATATTTATTAGAAACCACAACCCACTGATTCTTAGAAGCTCCTACAGTCCTCGACAATGAGATCATAAGCAACAAAAACACGAGTGACAAAATCCCCTAGAAAGCCCTGGTGGGTTTTTTTAGACCTTTCAGATACAATTTCCTTTTAAAATATAATCTCAGAGAAGAGTAAAATGCCATTAAAAGGTTCTTTTTCAAGAAACATTGCTATTAACATATAATAAATAAAACGCCAAAAGAGTTCTGGTGTACAAGAGAACAGAAACCGAACATAATGGTGTCTGAGAAAATTTCGCTGGGTATGTTATCCTGTCAACCTAACAAAAAGAAATAGAGAACATACTTTCTCAGAGAATTTTGAGACATTAATTAAATTGTAATTTTTGATGGTTACATAAAACAGCCAGCTTCTAAACTCATTCATAAATAAGCCCCCCAGTTTCTGACCAGGGTATTAAACTATTTCTGGTAACCAGTTCTTTTTTTTTTTTTAAGACTTTATTTATTTGACAGAGAAAGATCACAAGCAGGCAGAGAGGCAGGCAGAGAGAAAAGAGGAAGCAGGCTCCCCGCTGAGCAGAGAGCCCGATGTGGGGCTCGATCCCAGGACCCTGAGATCATGACCTGAGCCGAAGGCAGCGGCTTAACCTACTGAGCCACCCAGGCGCCCTCTGGTAACCAGATAATAAATGTTACACATTTTTCCTGATAGAACTGAATCATGTTGATCCTTAGGCTCCTGGCAGATTCAAAGCCGTTGGACAGAATTTGGTTGAGGACAATTGGAACGGATGTAAATTTGTGTCTTCCCAGATATGTTCCACTTCTGAAAGTGTGTCACATTTGGTCACTGAAAGGACCCAAGACATTCCAGGCAGCCCAGCCTCTCATCTTACAAGGAAACCAAGTTCAGAGAAAATAGATGGTTTGGATCCTGTAGGAGAATAAGAACCCCAAGTACCCCCGGGCCAAAGGAGTCTGAGGACCCAATGTTATGGGAACTGAGCCCTGACTAAGGTCTTAACAAATCTGAAGAAAAGCTACAATTTGGGGAGTTTAGATCCTTCTCATTCAAGATGAGTCCCCGGATCAGCCAGTTGGGTGTCACCTGACAACTTGTCAGCCCCGCAGGAAACTCGAGCTCCACCCAGACCGGCCGAACTCAACTCTGCATTTCCCCAAGGTCCCCAGATGCCTGCTGTGCCCTGGGGGTTGAGGGACACCGGGGTACGGTTGGTTGCAGGGATGGAGGGCAGGAGGGACCCCTTCTCTGGGGCTGCCAATGCAAGTTTGCTGCCCCCTAAGGGGACCCACACTGACAAGGCAGCTCTGGGAAGTCTGAAAGTTGACCTCTGAGTTGAAAACCTAAAGCGACCTGGTGCAGAGAGGCGGGAACAGGATGCTGGTGAGGAACAGCTGATGAAGGCCCATGGCCGGTGCTGAACCCACACAGCTACCTGCCCTCATGGCTAAGAGGCGTCAGGCCCTCTCTGACCCCACACTTCAGATTATCCAAGGGAAGAAGGGAAAATCAGTAACGTGTAACAGAGTTACGCTTAGCGGGTGTTACTGAGCTTTTTGCTTTTTTTTCTTTTCTTTTCTTTTTTTATTTTGCAGTACCACTAATCTCCCCACAGTGCTGCGGAGTGGGTGGCGTTCTCTCGATTTTATAGATGAGGAAGGAGGGGCTCAGAGAAGCCTGGGACCACAGGGGACCACAGATCAGGCCACAAGGAGACGCCTGAACCGGGATCCACTCACTCAGAGGCCTGATTGTCCCCAGGCCGGAGGCACGCCCGGGCGTAGTGGGTCCAAATTGTGACATCAACTTCTGTTCATCACCGACTCCCCAAAGCAGAACAAACTATTTCCCATTTGTAAACTATTATAGGCCCCCCCATATCAATTCCTTCTCATGCGAGCATGGGGAAGGGAAAGTCATTCAATAGGTTCTTGAAGACAGAATCAAACAGAAAGTGAGAGGCGGGTTTCTGAACCGCCTGGTGAAGTGGGCCAGAGCGCTGGGCGCCAGGACCAAGATCTGCTCGCCGGCAGCCCTCTTCCAGACTTCGGACAGGAAATGGCAACGCTGCGGGACTGTCATTGAGCGCCTCTTCCTTCTGTGAGATGAAAGAAATAGCCCCACGTTGGTGATCTTCTCCCTCAGTGCTCGTGGGCGGCTGGGGCGAAGGCATAGTCCCATATCTGAAAGAATCCAAAAGATCTGCTCCCACATGAAGAAACAGAGGGTAAGGGTAAGCAAATGTAAAGACAAAAAGCACAAAAATCTACTCGTGTTTCTCTCTCTCTCTCTCTCTTTTATTTTTCAATTGGAGAAAAAGGAAGTAGTAAAATTCCCTTGAAGTCTGTTTTGCAGCTGGTCCTCGGGGGTACAAAATAAAAGGCAGAATGCGTAGAAATTACTTAAAATGCAAAAATGGCAAAGGGAACTATTCCTGTGGGTAGATTATAAATGACTTTAGAGATTTGGGGAAGCTAAATCACCCAGGGCAACTGAAAAACCGTCACTTTAATCTGAAGATGGTAAACCTCTCCCTGTAATTTGTTCATGTATTGGGACACCCTCTTATTAAATTACAGTGTTTTATAACTAGTGAATAAAATTGGTATCATGTTTACTATGCAAAATCCCCACTATTTTTCAAATGGATGTGTATTTTAATATGAAATTGAAATTTAATATCGAAAGCACCAGGCAATAAAACCAACCCACCTAGTTTCAAACCCTGCTTAAATTATTTTTTGAATTTTGTATCTAATAACATAGTACAATAACACTGAAACAAGATTAACACTGTGATACTATTTGTTTAGGAAACCAAGAGTGTTGCTATGGAAACAGACATTCTGCATTACTATGGAAACAGTGACAGTGTTGTAAATAAACATGCTGGAAGGGGAACCATGTAAACTTAACATAAGAATTCTAAGAAGAATAGAGAGCCAGGAGGTGGAGGGATGAGGAATTCTATTTTTTTTAATATATATATATATAAAGCAAGCATACTTATATATTTTTTATCTCCTCGTAGGACTTTTAAGCTAAATTTTCAAAACCTTGATTATGGTTTCTGTAATCTTCTGTTAGTTCCTCTTTTCTCATTAACTGTGCAAATCGTAACCTTTTTTTTTTAATATATTTTTGTTACCTATTTATACTTAATGATAAAATTCATTGAAACCTGCTTTTGACTCATCTTTACTTCGGTAACAATTTAGAAGCCAAATGACTTTTTCTAAAAATGTTAGGACGGAAAAAAAAATGCAGAACTCATATGTTTAACTTACTGCATTCTGAGGTCCTAAAATAATGCTTTTTAAAGCATCATATTGTACATATTTAACCCCCCCATTTTTTTTAACTTTGGCTATTAAGAGAAAATTAAGGTTTATTTGTTTTTTTTTTAATGCTATGACCATTTGAAACCATAGTTGGAATATACCTTATTTTTCCTTCCTTTATGACTGAGTCCCAGGGTACCTTGTATCCCAATGGAAGGTTATGACTGTGTCTCACTGACCTTTGCAATTCTCCTGAAATCAAGACCTTGGCACACCCAGGAAGTGCTCACACACTGTGGCATGAATGGATCCATAAAGTTGTAAAAGCAATGAGCTATCGCATGACAAAATAACACCTGAAAAACAACAGAATGCCTCACGATGCCAACTCCCTCGGAGTGATTTGGCAAGTTTGTTGGGCGGTGAACATGCAGAAACTGACCTGATCGCATTTAATAGGCCAGTGCTGCTGACAACAGGAGCCCCCGGAAGCAAGGGGGGCAGCATGGAGACAGGGAAGGAAGTCAGGGTGGAGCCACGAACCCGTGAACGCAGGTGGAAGGCACAGTCCTCGTTCACTGAGACCGCCAGGTCTCCCTGCACTGTCCTTACCCGTGTGCTTCCCACCACGGTCACCCCTGGGAGGTCAAACGGTGTGGAAGGTAATCGTCCTTCTGGAGCCCAGGATCACATTCCCGCCTGCACGGTCAGCTCCCGAGCCCTGAGGTCCGGCCGGGGCAAAGCACGAGCAAACACCTCCTGCACAGCTTCCCATGTTTTCAAGACCCTAGGACAATGCTTCTTTTGTTTTAATTTGGAATTGTCATTTCTGATGATCCCTAAGAGGGCAGCAAATTAAAATTTTAGATAAACTTTTTTTTAAAAGATTTTATTTATTTATTTGATAGAGATACAAGTAGGCAGAGAGAGAGGAGGAAGCAGGCTCCCTGCTGAGCAGAAAGCCCAATGTGGGACTTGATCCCAGGACCTTGAGATCATGACCTGAGCCGAAGGCAGAGGCTTTAACCCACTGAACCACCCAGGCGCCCCTTAGATAAACATTTTTGGACCAGATCACTAGCTTTCAAATTATGTTTCAGGGAAGGGGAGGGCTGGGGGGATCTCTGCGTGACCCTTACTCTGTGCCTCGAAGGACCATCTCCGCGGCTCACAGAAAATACCCAACGGAAACACGCTTGACAACCACCACACAGAAAATTCCTTCCAGCTTTAGATTTCTGTGATTCTCTGGTTCCTCCTCAATCTAGAATTATAGAACAGCCGCTGCAAAAGTGTTTTTAATCCAAGCAGCTCTTTGAAGTACAGCTAAGAGTCTGTTACCTGGGAGAGCATAGTTAACACCGTCAGACATCTGCTGCATGTCTACCAGAGGCCAGGAGCACTTGGTGGCGGGGACAAATAATAGTGAGCAAGGCCCCCGCCTTGGCGCCAGAACCCCCATGAGCTGCCGAGAGTCAGGGCTGGGTCCGTGGCCGAGAGCCTGTGAAGTCACAGGGGGCGGACGCTCAGGAAGGCTCCCGCCTGTTTCAGGCTCTGCCGTTGCCATCCTGAGTTCTTAATTATTTTATTTGAACTTCTGCTTTTAAGTGAGGTCTGATGGGATACCAAAGCACAAACACGAGCAGACACAGGCTGGGCGATGCACTGGGGGCCTTATGCATAAAGGCACGACTGTAGTGAGCTCAGGCCCGAGTAACAGAATACCACAGCAGACATGCATCCGTCACAGCTCTAGAAACGAGGTCCCTCATCGAGGTGCCAGCAGATCGCACAGATCAGGTGTCTGCCCGGTGCCCCCTTTCTGGCTTGCCGATAGCCGCCTTCTCACTGAGTGCAGGGACGAAGCTGTCCGCAGCCTCCTCCTGTCCTAACAGGGCCCCACTTTATGCCCTCACTGAAACCCGAATTCAATGGCTTACTCCAGAGACGGACGCACTGTTGGTTATGAGTTCGGTATAGAAGTTTGGAGGGGACACAATTTGTCCGTAATAATTTATTCTCCTTGCTTTGTTTTTTATGGTTAAAAAAGAATGGAAACAACCATAAAAAACAATTGTTGGTTAAACTGGTACAAGCAGTAATTGGAAGGTTGCATGTTCATTCCGTATTACATTTTTCAAGGCTCTTTCATAACATAGAAAAGGTCTGGTTCATGGGATAAGTGGAGAAGCCAAATGAACTAGAGTGTGTGCACACGTGTATACATACACTGGTGAAGAGAGAGAACTCTGCCCGGAAAAAAGGTAGTTGGCATATCTGACTATGTTTTGGGAGTGATTGTGTACACTGAGAGATAACTAATACCGATGCCAGACAACTCAAGGCTGAAAGAGATCTAGTCTCCTGGAGGATCTTCAGATGTAATCGTCATAAGCCCATTGCCGCCCGCACCCCAAAAGGAGGGGAATAAAACTCATTCATTTTAAAGCATGCTTTGGATGTTCAGGTGGAATTATAATGCCCGCCTTGTGATGACACCCCCAGAACAACAAAGGGTATGTGCACTGCTCTGGAGTCTGGTCGCAGGAATGACATCCACCATCATTGTCCGTGTGATATGACCAAAAGAGCTGGCAAGGCCTATCACAGTTAACGAGTGACAGAAAAGAAGAAAACAAAGACAAAAGTCCTAGGCAAGGAGCTATGGAATCAGAAAGGCCCCTTCTGCCTCCTCCTGGGTGTGACCCTGGCCAATTTGTTAGACATCTCTTATCCTGAGGTGACCCACTTGTACACAACCAGGATGTCTAATCGTCTGCAGGGTGTTGACGATTCCATGAGAAAGACAACAATTGCACCCGCTGTGGACCAGACATTTTAGGTAAAAGCTGTACGGCCATATCTCTTTCCACATATTTGAGCTGTCTGGAATCATGCCTGCCACATGGTAGGTAATCGGTAAACTCTGGCCCCCATCTTCTCCCAACATAGGAGATGTATTCATGCTCATGTGTCGGTGATCTCATTTATGGGCCCTGATACAAAAATCCATTACTTCCCCTTTGTGATCATGGCAGACATCTTCTTATAGCTGTGCTCTAACTAGAAGAAAATAATTCATCCTTTGTGATTTCAAAGTAATAAACATTACAATGAATCATGCTAATGAATATTTAAAAGTTACTGTTATCCAGGTTGGCTTTATTTCTGAAGCATCCTCACTCGGGCAGGGTCATAAAGGGGGAAGGACCACTTCATTTTCCCCCTGAGGACCTCCCAGAAGCCCCCAGGTCTCCGATTAGTTCAGGGGTCTCAAAAGTGGGGACACATGCCCCAAATCCTGCAGGAAGTGATGAATTGCAGGATGAGGACAGCTATTAGAACCTCCACTTCCTATTTGCTTGTCAGATTCAGAGTTTCACTTGATGTTTCTGTGTATCTTTTTTAAAGCTCAAAATATGTTAGAAGACTTCCACATCTCTAAGCTACAAATTAAAAAATTAGTGACTTTGGATATTTATGATTGAAAACTTTTGCTCATGGGTGTGTCCCCCCAAAATGTTTAGGAACCTCTGCTTAGGGTGTTGTTAAATTAGAGCCGTAGGGTGCCTGCGTGGCTCAGTGGGTTAAGCCTCTGCCTTCGGCTCAGGTCATGATCTCAGGGTCCTGGGATTGAGCCCCTGCATTGGGCTCTCTGCTCAGCAGGGAGTCTGCTTCTCCCTCTCCTTCTGCTGCTCCCCCTGCTTGTGCTCTCTGTCTCTCTCTCTCTCTGGCAAATAAATAAGTAGTGTCTTTAAAAAATAAAATAAAATAACAAAGTAAAATAAAATTAGAGTTGCAACTGAAACTTAGCATTTATATGAACTGACACTGATTATGTCACCCAACTCACAATAAGCTTGTTTCACAAAAAATATAAGAAAAGAAAGCAGCTGGATTTAAAAATATATATATTTTATTTATTTATTTATTTATTTGAGAGAAAAGAAGCTCATCCAAGTGTTGGGGGGGGGGGGTGGCAGAGGGAAAGGGAGAAGCAGGTTCCCACCGAGCAGGGAGCCCAGTGTAGGACTTGATCCCAGGACTCCCGGATTGTGACCTGAGCTGAAGGCAGACACTTAACTGACTGAGCCACCCGGGTGCCCCAGAAAGTGGCTGGATTTAAAGGCAATTTCCAAATTACTGGTAAGGCTGCTGCTTGCTTTTTCAGATAAGATATTCCTAGATAAATGACCATGAGGTGAAAACACTTCCAGAGATGACCATCAGAACATGATTTCACTTTGGTTTGAATGGTTCCCATCTTTGTTGTTGATGGAGGAGAGTTTCCTGACAGAGTTCCAGAAGAGCCAAGAGTCCCTCGTCTCAGTGTCTAAAATATCACACGACATGACATCAAAAGGACAGGCACCAAAAGCAGAAATAAATAAGTGGGACTACATCACACTAAAAGGTTTCTTCTGTGGGGCAGAAGAATCAGCAGAATGAGAAGGCAACCTACAGAACGGAAGAAAATATTTGCAAATTACATGTGCGAGAAGGCATCAATATTCCCAGTATCTGAAGAACTCCAATTGAGTTATAAGCTATTGAATTAGAGCTAACTAAGTAACTAAATAAATGCCCCAATAAAAAGTAGTCAAGGGACTGGGATAGACATTTTTTCTTTCTCAGCGAAGACAGACCAGTGTCAGTAGGTAAATGGAAAGGGGGTCAGCATCACCGGTCATCGGGGAAATGCAAACCAGAACCACAGTGAGAGATCACCTGACACCTATTGCAGAGCCTATTACCAAAAAGACATGCATAACTGTTGGGGAGGGGGTAGGAAAAAGGGGAATGCTCTGCTGGTGAAAATATAGGTTGGTACGGACATTATGCAAAACACTACGGAAGTTCCTCAAAAAAGTTAAAAACAGAACTACTGTATGATCTAGCTATCCCACTTCTGGATATACATGCAAAGGAAATAAAACCATGATCTCTGAAGAGTTACCTGTACCTACGTTTGTTGGAGTATCGTTCGTAATAGCTAAGGCCATGGGAGAAACCTAATTTTCACCAGTGGATGAATAGATAAAGAAAATATGGCATTTACATGCAACAAAATAGCAACTCAGCCATAAAAACCGAAATTCTGCCACAAAATGGATGAACCTGGAGGGCAGCATGCTAAGTGAAATGAGCTGGACCCAGGAGGATGGGTATTGTATGATCTCGCTTACGTGTGGATCTAAAAATGTCACAGTCCCAGAAGCAGAGAGTGGCATGGTGTTTATAAGGGACTGGGTGTGGGGAAAAGGGTACAAATGTTCAGTTACAAGATGAGTGAATTCTGGGGATCTGATGTACAACATGGTGGTTGGAGTTAGTAATACTGGTTTCTATACTTGAAATTTGCCAAAAGGGTAAATTCTAAGTGTCCTTATCACACACAGACACACACAAGGTAACTATGTGAGGTGATGGATACCTTATTCAATTAACTGATGATTTAATTGACTGTAGCAATCATTCTTCAATATGTCGAACCATCTTGGCATACATCTTAAATATATACTTTTTTTTTCATTTTTCCTGCTTTTTTTTTTTTACTTTATTTAAGCTTTATTTAAACATATGTTTACTGCTTTTTGAAAAAATTCCATTCCAGTATCTTTAACATACAACAGAGTATTAGCTCCAGGTGCACAATATCGCGACTCAGCAATCCTGCACATCACTCTGTGCTCATCAGAATAAGTGGGCTCTTAATCCCCATCACCTACTTCACCCCTACTCCCCCCACCTCCCCTCCTGGGACGAGCCCTGCGGTCTCTAGAGCGAAGAGTCTGTTTTCTTGTTTCTCTCTTTTCCTTGTTCGTTTGTTTTCTTTCTGAAATTCCACATGTGAGTGGAGTCAGATAAACATACACACTCTTATGTGTTGATTGCTCTTCAATAAAACCGGGGTGGAAATGAAGTAAACTCCGTCGTGTGTTTCTGAGGCAATGGCAAGCTGACCTGGGGCCGTCATCATGAGAAACAGTGTCCCCCTTCAATTGGGATCAGGACCGCTATTCCTACTGAACGACAAATACTTCTACTAAAATGGCACAGATATTGACAGACTGGGTGGATATTGCCAAAATGGTGAACTATGCAGTGGGGGAAAACCAGTTCTGAACAAGAGACCGCTTGTTATTGTACAGGGTGTCTCCTACAGCCGTATGCTTGTTCCATTAGTTTGAGGATCTACGTGCAGATTAAGCAGATTCTTATTCTATCAGATTTTTATCCAGTTACTCCAATGCCCATTTCAAAATGTGACATCAACTTTTCTGTCTATATTTTTGATTCCTGCAATCACAATAGAACTACCTGCTTTCAACTTTTAACCCAGTAAGTGATGATATAAAATGGATATCCTTAACCGGCATGGCTGACCTAGAGGAAACTCTTCTTTTCTTACTGGGGCAGACCGAGATGGAGAAGAGAGATGTGCAAGCATGGTCCTTGTGCAGAATGCCATCTCAGGGGTCCAGCAGTCACAGCAAACAAGAAGTTAAAAGGGGAGCAAATGCCTTGCAGTGTGTTGCACAATTACAGAATATCTAAGCAGAAATCTTGCCAAGAATTAGGGGTAACTGATCACTTTTGGGACCTGTTCCAACTTTAGAAGTTTCGGGTTGAATCACATTTCCATTGTGGTTTTACCCAATGGCCTGGTGTCTCTACCTTTGATATTTAGACTTACATATTGGGAATTTCCTTAGAGGAAAGTAAAACTCTAGTGATGTTGTATTCTGTGCAGTAAAAGTAGAGTTGAATGAGCTTTTTGAAAGGGTGGCATGGACGGTGATCAGTCATAGCCCATATGAGCCAGCGGATATGCCCATTCATAGAAGACTGGCTGATAGAAAAAGCTCTCAAAACCAGGTCAAAGCTCTACTTAAAGAAAACCCAAGTCAATTATTAAATAAAAATTTTCACAAAACTTGTGATCGAATATTGAAAATGTATTTGAATTTAAATAAGCTCTACACATACCAATAAGTGTTGTCATCTTTATGATTAAAATCCACTTTTCTTTCCTGATTTTATTTTTTTTCTCATGATTGTAAATGATAAAGGTATCCATATGCAGTAAGAGCTTTCCCCTGGGTAATTCCTGCTTGATACTTTTACATTTTTACACTCATATAGAGGCACATGGAAATAACAAAATGAAATTTTGCATATTTTGCTTCTCTACAGATGTTTAAATTAGGATATAATGTAGCATAAATACACACCCTCCTGGACAGTTTGAGTGTGAAAAACAGCCTTCTAGTCCACATGAAAGCACCTTGCCATGTGTGGGTACCTTTCTACCCCACTTAAGTCTCTTCCGCTTGCTGGTGAGGACACACAAGGGACTTCACCAACACAGAGGTGGGGCCTTAGCTTTTGTCCCCAATGTTCTTGTCCAAAACCATAGGCTCTGCTTCCTTGCTCTGGACCGCACACACCCTTGCCTTGCTCGTTCACACAGCACAGCGCTCTTTGGGGCTGGCAGTCTCTGTTTCTCTCCCTTCGTCTGAATTCTAACCACATTTATTTTGTGAATTGCTCCTGTGGCCTTCAGACCTCGATTTGCTTTCTGTCATTGCTAAGTGTTTCATAGGGATCACTCCTCAGGTGTCTGTAAGCTCTGGTGGGACGGGATTATCTCAGATACGACTTTGGCTCTGTGTCTGCCCAGTGAGTGAGTTTTCTGGGGCCACTGGGATAAAGACCCACACACTGGGTGGCAGAAACAACAGGCGCGTGTTGTCTCATGGTTCTGGAGCCCAGAAGTCTGAGACCCAGGGCTGGGTCCTACTGAGGCTCTGAGGGAGGATCTGGTCCCTGCCCCTCATCAGCTTCTGGTGGCTTTCTGGCAACCTTTGGCACTCTCTCCCCCACCCTGCATGTCAGACTTTGTCTCCACTTGGCCCTCTTCCTCTGTGCGTGGCACAAGGGCACCACTCAGGTTGGATTAGGGATCATCCCGATGGCACCTTTTAACTGAGTTCCCTCAAAAAGGCCCTATCTTCAAAGAAGGGCACATTTCAGGCAGTGGGATTAGGACTTCAACCTATGAATTTAGCCCAGTTCAACCCATTACACCTAGTTAAGTGTGTGCCTAGATGGCCCCAGTTCCCGCAGATCCTGGAATTCACACCCATAGAGCCCTTGCTGATAGAGATGCCAACATTTTGAAGGCAAAACAGGTCAGGAAACATATCTCAGCAGGGCTCCAGGCTTCAGAATGTAGCTTGTTGGTGCATTTTTGTTTGTAATTTGGGGGTTCATCTATCCTACTTTCTTATTCCTCTGCTTCCACGTCCATCAGGACAGCAGAGGCAGAAAGCTCCCTCTTCTCTTCACCATCACCAGTTTGACTCTGAGCCGATGGGGGCTTCTTGCTTTGCTTCCATTTTTTAAAAAAATTTATTTTATTTATTCATTTGACATGAGAGAGAGAGAGAACAAGAGCAGGAACACAAGCAGAGTAAAAGACAGTGAAGCAGGTTTCCCGCTTGATCCCAGGACCCTGGTCCCACGACCAGAGCCACAAGCAGACGCTTAATGACTGAGGCACACAGGCACCCCACCTTTGCTTCCATTTTTAAATCTCGGACGGTTTTAACCGCTGAGTCTAGCAAATCTTACCCTGGAGTTGACACTACTATTCCTAGTTCTTCCTCAGAGTCATCGCCTCAGGCAGAATAAAATCAAGTCTTTGTTTTTTTAATTCCATTTTTTTTTCATCTGAGAGTTAATGAGTTCACCTGGGTTTAAGGAGATTTGTAATGGATTTTCAAATCCTTGCTATTATTATTTTTATTATAATGTTGGATTATTAATACCAAGCTAAAAATGTCACTCAATATGCAAAACGAGGTGATAAGTGCCACTTGGCTTGTAAGAAGTACATTATATAAGCAGTCCATTATGGGAATAATCTCGGGTTATAGCCAGCTCTCGAAAGACCGGGCAAATAAGGTTCTAAAATCAAGGCACTTGCAGGCCATCATAACAGCTAAATTGGTAAAACATACTAGAATCCCAGCATAATAAGTGTCCCTTAGAGAATAGTGACAAATTGTATTAATGTTGTATTTTTTTAAAAAGTAAGAAAACAAAACCCGGTTGAGGTTGAAAGTATTACCATCCAGCGATATCCGTGTGGGAGAACAGAGTATCTGTGCATGTTCCCCAGGTGTCAAGCTGGAGGGGACCCCGGATCCCTAACGCACGGGTCATCACCTAGTGGCCTCTCCCTGATGTTCCCAACAGGTGGCAAAGCGCCCACCGTCTCCTGGGCTGTCCTCACAGCGCCAGGAACGACAGCAGTCACTCTCCCATCTGCAAAGAAGCAGCAGGTCCGATCACCAGGAAGGGTCAGTGGGAAATCCGGATGGGCCGAGAGGGAACCTGTAGGATGAACAGAAGCTCGGTGACCTCAAGGCACTGAGGATGGATGGTGTGGAGTGAGGCACAGGTGCAGGCTCGGCGTGTAGCCCTGTTGCTCACACAGGGCGTTGACGGCTGATGGATGAGCTGCTTGGGAAGGCAGAAAAAAACAACCACTGGTCTCACAGACTTACTGTAAGTCCGTGACCCTGCCGTTTGCCTCAATTAGCTCCAATCACAAGCACACAATGAAAGGGATAGAAGGTGACTTCTGACCTACACCATGCCCCAAAGCACTCATGCCTCATGAACATGGGGGTAATTTTCCTGCCAGCAGATGTGGGAGGATGCTAGCTAATGCATTGCATGGACAAGAAAGTAACAAGAGCAGTGTAAAAATAAAATAAAATAAGTAAAACTAAAATAAAACAACAAAATAAAGTAAAATAAAACAAAATATGCATGACTATGTGCATTAAAAAGTGTGTTTCCTCCTGCAATAATATGAAGAAAGTCTTGTGTGTACGTGTGTGTGAGAATCATCGATATGTAATCCAAAAGTGTGTTCATTTCATTTTAACCTTAATTTTTTATTATCTAAGATAGTCACACAGTTCAAAATTCAAAAGATAACACAAGAGGGAATCAGGAAATTCTTCTTTTGGATGGAGTTCATTACACGAGATGGTCAGGCTCATGACTTAGAGTCACACTTCCAACTTTTTGCTTGTTTGTTTTTATGAGAAGCAACATTCCCCAGATTAATCAGGAGCTACCACTAAGAATCATCCAAACACTGTGCCTCAAACAAAGGCAATTAATTTACAGACCTTAGGCTGGAAGGACTTTGAATGACATCCACAAGGAGAACTCCAAACTCTTTGGACCAAGGGGCACATCCCTGGCCCAGGATTCAAATTTTCTGGAGTTTTCTGCACAAGTTTAAAGATTCAGACAAAAGTTGTCATGAGCCTTATAAATTTAGCCTTTGGAAAAAAATCAATCATGCCATTAATGCAATTAACTGTCACTGGTATTGCATTATCCACTGAATTACTGATTTTTTGGATGACCATTTTAATTGATTAAATAAAAGTAAAAAATACTCCCTGGCTTTTTGTATGCTCCAGGGAAATGAAGTGCCAAGAGAGTCATTCAGACGATTCATGTCAAAATAGGTTTCTGGCCTAAATTGTTGGCTCTATCATGGCTTACAACAGCAGAAAATTGTGGCAGGTAACTACCTGAATTAATTTATAAAATGTTGTTCCTATCTGTGTAATGTGCAAGCATAGTGGTCCCTTTGTGTTTCCTCTTCTCTGTGTTCAGTGAAATCCCACAAAGGAAAAAGACTCATTCCTAAGGGTCATTTAGGAATGTGTTTTTGCTGAAGAACAAGGGAACTGGGTGGTCTGGTGGGGGAGGATGTGTATTATGTATCCACAGGAATACATCTAAAAGAAAAAATTCATCGTAACTGACATCTAGAAAGGCTATATGCAACTTGTACGAGTTTTTAATGCCTTAAAAGACTCCATTGCAGGCACTTAAATACCATTATTTTTAATAAATGTAATTTTATTTCTGCTATAAAACCGGGAGAGAATTTTGCAAAGGAAATTTTGTCCGTGTTATCTGGATAAATCATATGGTGAAAACTTTTCTAAGACTGGAAGGTTAAGCAACTTTAAAGGCCACCTTGATCGCTACAACTTTATGCTCCAGGGACTCTGGCATCAGACAGAACTGAGTTCAAGTCCAGACTTGGAGGCTTCCAGTGTAACATTGAAAAGATTTCTGAACCTCTCTTAGCTTCATTTTACTCACCAGTAAAATGAAATGAAAAAAGGTACTGTAGCGCCGAGACTCAGTTCAATTAGGAACAGCATGAAATGGGATAAGGGGATTACATGAAAATGAGAATAACTCCTTTCGTGGAAAAATTAAATTATATGAGGGGATTCTGATGAATCACAGCGTAAGGGGGTTGGAGATACGATGCCTTCTGCTCAGCCACTTGTATCAGCCGGGATGAGCCGCGCTATGCTGCAGTAACAAAGGAATGCCCAGTCTCTGGGGCTGGGCACACAAGCCTTTGCTTTTTCCCTTTTTGGTTCCACTGATGTTTGAGTTCCGGGCTGGAAGGGCTCACACGCCCGGCAGAGCAGCCCTTCCACTGAGGGGATAGAACAAGGCCTTCGGAACTCGACCGTCTGGGTTTCCACCCCGACCCACTATTTTTCTGTTCTGTGACCTTGGAAATTGACCTAACTTGCTCTAAATCTGGTTATATCATCTATAAAGTGGGGAAAATAAAAGAATCTACCCTCGCATGTTGGTTGGGAGGAATAAAATAAATCCCGAATGCATAAAGCACTGGGATCGGTGCGTGGCACGGAGTAAATGCTACGTGCATGCTAGCAAAGTTTATTCTTTTATTTTACAACGAGGCAGCGTAGGTCTCTTAATGACTTTCTGTTAATGCATTTATGCCGGACCTTCTGACTACCCACCAGGGGAGACGTGTGACAGTGGGAACCATCCACTCTCCTCTCAACTTCAAAGTGAGTTTTCTGAAGACTATGAATACATTTAATTTCTCTGCCAGCCTCCATGCAAAGAGAAGGAGGATTGGTGCTGGAATCCGCTACTGGGGAGTCCGATCTCAGCTCTGGGACTGACCGGGGTGGGGGGCAGCACCAGGCAGGTCGGGAAACTCCTCTCTCATTCTGTGTCCTCATCCGTAAACAAGGGTAGATAACACTGCTTCATAAAGCTATGGTAAGGAATAAACCTGGAATTGTACAGAAAGTGTTTATTGTCATACCTGGAACCCAGTACTTCCACAAATATACACAGTAACAGCATTATTAGCATTGACGTTGTTGCAATCGATCCCTAACCATTAAGACCCTGATGAGGAGATGCGTTTTACAGAGCATTCCCTAAAAACCGGTATCAATTCCCAATTCTCCGACTGCTCGCTTACTTGACGTGTATCCTAGAGTTGAGTCCCTGATTATTTATTGATAGCCTATGGTAATGAGTGCACTGTTTCCTTACCTTAAATGGATTAGCCAGGATATAACCATCTTAAAGAGAAGTCCAACAGCACACATGGTAAACAGACTGTAGGTATTAAGACACTAGCTGCAGGGTTTTTTGTGTTTTTTCCTAATTGACAAGCCCTTTCTGAGGATCTACATTGTGCAATCAAAAATAACAATGTCAACAACAGTAATGATAGTTTCTTTGAGAGCTGGCTTTGTGCCTGGGATTTCATGGTCCTTGCAATCCATCCCTGAAGCAACACCGGAAACCTGGTGTATAATTATCTTTTTCTGTGTGAACTTAGAGACTTAAGCCCACAATGCCTGGGTCTTTTAAGCATATCTGTGGGTTTGTTGCCTAGACCTTCTGCAGGTCTAGCCCACGCTTACCCACGCGGCTGCACTTAGCTTGCAGGTTGGCAAGACGTTGGGTTCCACCGGAACACCTAGGCTCTGTGCCTGTTCTTCTAGAATGGCATTCTTGCCAAGCCTCTTCTCAGAATGGAAGCCCCAGTGCGTCTCCCTCACCCCTGCACAAGCTTACACGGTGCTTCTGGTGTCCTGTTTATGCTTTCCCATGCTTTAATGTCTGGTTGGCCAAAAAAGGTCTGGGCAAAGCCTGGATTCAATGCGGAAGAGGAGTTCCTACAAAAGGAGTGATGCACCGGGCGGCTCCTGGAGATGTCTACCAAGTACGCAACCTCATTTTTACCAACACAGAATCTGAGGATTATGGGCGTTAAGTATCTTGCCTATTCTGTACAGCTCGAGGGTGATGGCACAGAATTTGAGCAGCTCATGTCATTTTATTCTTAGTTCCAGTAACCTAGTAATCAACTGGCATTTTTTTTCTATTGGAATTTTGTTCAGATGAAGCCAACAAACTAATGAGACAAACCCACAATCTGACTTTCCACTATGCCTCTCATGCCACATACATGAAAGACACTATGGCAGGGAGATGGATTTGCTACCCAAAAAACATTCAAGTCACTGTCCTTTGCTTCCCCCACTCTAGAGATCAGAAAGCTGATTCCAAGCCTCCTTGGTGCTGGTGTGCAGACATGTGGCAAAGTTCTGGATTATGAGAGGTAGGTAGATTTTCCTGGGAGGACTATAATTTCTAAATATGTTTAAAAAATAAAGAAAAGAAAAAGGAAAAAAAAAGATGAGAAAGAAAGTTTCTTCAGGAGAAAGTTTTGGACTCCTCCTTTTTTTAAACAGCTTTATTGAGTTATGATTAACAACTCAATTATAGAATTGATTACCATATGGGTAATGGACATGCTTATCCCCTCCAAAGTTGTTTCCTGGTGTCCCGGTTCATTATCTCCTCCCTTCCTTCCTTCCTTCCTTCCTTCCTTCCTTCCTTCCTTCCTTTCTTCCTTTCTTCTTTCTTCCTTCTTTCATTCCTACCTTCCTCCCTCCTTCCCTCTCCCCTCCCTCCCTTCTTTCCCTTCTCCCTCCCACTCTCCTTTCTCCTTCCCTCCTTCCTTCCTTCCTTCCTTCTTGTTGTTAGAAGAACACCTAATGGAGATCTTCCTCTGACCTTCTTCAGTGCACAGCGTGGTCTTGCTAACTACGTATGATGTTGTGTAGCAGATCTCTGGAGCTCACTTATCTTATGTAACTGAAATGTTATGCCTGTTGAACAACAATCCCCCCGCCTTTCTCTAAACCTGAATGTGAGGCTGCCTGCACCAGCAGCAAGCATCCTAGAACCTTGAGAATAAGAAATACAATGCAGACATGATGGATCACAAACCAAAGGGCAATACTAGGTCTTTGAAGATGTTCCCGAGCATTAGCCCCAATCCTCCTCGTTGACACTTATTTTAATGTGAACTAAGCACAGTGTCAATCCAGAGGTTTCCATGAATTGTACTGTCTGTAACTTGCACCTAAATATAATCCCACCCCCAGGAAGATGTGTAGAGTCATATCAAGACTGCAAAGTTGACAATGCAGAAGTTTTTCAAGCATTAACTAAAGAAACAATCCTAGCAAAACTTTTATAATGTCAACAATCTTGATCACTTTGCAAGTGCCGATCTGGCCTTATTGAGGAAGGACACAGCTGCTGAAATTACTGAAACAATTAAGTCAATGCTTTCCTCTCCTTTGCTTCTGGAGCCTGAGCCACAGGCCTCAGTGAGGTGGGGCTCAGGCACATGATGTTGCCCAGGGAGCTTGCCATTTGGCCTTTAAACCCACATGTTGCAATTTAATGAAATAACATGGAACGGTTTAAAAAAATGTATTTGCAAAGGTCAGATGGAAACCCACTAACATCGTGGATAATAAATTTCTGAACATGACTGTTGAATAAGAGAAATATCCCTAATACATCATCCGAGAGAAAAATCATTTTTATAATTTAATAGAAAGGTAACTCTTGATTCAATGACCTACATCAAGCAGGTCAAATTAAGCACAGGATCATTTTGGGTCAGAAATGCAAATGAAAGCACTTTCAGATACGTCATACACACTCTCCCTAGGAGAACAATTAAGAAGTGTTAATCCCTGGTCACTTCAGCAAGAACGGCTTTATTTTCTGATCAAGTTCAGGTTATCACTGTTAATTAAAAATCTTGCTTTTGCACTAAATTGTGCAGTAGCAACTGAAGAGTTCAGCTCCTTTCTTCAAAATTAATTTCATGCAGAATGAAGAAAGGAGCACCAGGAGAGCAGAAAGAAATCATTTTTGGTTCAACCAGTATCTCCCCTTTTTTCCTAAGAAGATATTAAATAGTTTGAAGAAAGGGTGCAGGGTAAAGCTCCCTGGTCCAGTACCAGAGAATTTAATGAGATTTTCCTTTTATTGATAAAACACCTGCTGTTCAAAGACAATCGAAGTGTGCCCCTTGTAGGATGGGGCAGCCGCCCCTCTATGTCATGTCCACGTGCCAGGTGAAGGGCAGAAGTAACCCTCCGGATCATTCCAGGAGAAAAGAAACAGCTCTCGGACCTCAACGTAGCCAGAAGTGTGGGCAGAGTATTCTCCATATCTCCTCGCCAATCCTGAAACCGAAGTCAAAACAAGGGATTTCAGCCTACCGGGCACAACTTGGGTCATCATCCAGCAGACCATGACCAATCAATAAATATTCCTTTTCACGGTGTGAGAGATGTGCCCGAAGGGAGACAAATATGTCCATGACCCCTTACCGGAGTCCTAAGAGCAAGACTTCTAATCTGGGTGGGTGGATAAGAGTGCACACACCGTGGGAGATCCCAGTGCC
>ML100185.1:0-13677 GCA_003697995.1 Taxidea taxus jeffersonii
AACAGTGGCCAAGAGGAAGAGGACCCTCTGAAATCAGATCCACAGAGAGACAAATGATGTGACACCGGAAGAGCACCCACCAAGCTGTCTTATCTAACGGCATGCTGCACACTCTGCCAGGTAAAGGGCTAAAGGATCAGGGGCTCGACAGCATGGACTGATGGCCTGTAACAGAGTCTTGCAGAAAAGGGTTTCATCAACAGGACTTCCTCCACTTTTAACTTGGCTCTCCTTTCCCTATCCTGCTCTGATTATTTTGTTTGATTTCTTAACAACCTTGCACTTTTCTACTACGAAATTCCTCTGCTGTAATTGTCTACCATTCTCAACGTTCAAAGACCCGAGAAAAAGCCTCCAGTGCAAGCAAGAGAGAAATTGGTTTCATTACTTTTTTTCTTCACCATCTTGTAAATCACCAGCGTGGGTAATTACAATAATTTCCAGCTTAGCATGCACCTTCTCTCCATGTAATAAGATCAGAACCCAGCCTGTCGTGCCACCCTGTTATGGTTTATAGATGGAATTTTTCTTCCACTATCTGTATTTGATTAAACACTATTTTCACCGCAGCCCTGACTATATCTGTTTTCCTTGTCATCCCACAAGGGATTTTGCAACACATCCCTTTTTCTCTGTAAGGGAAGCACAGCCTTATTTCTGGGATGTAGCATGCTGTAGGACTCATCACATTTCCATGTGCTATGGATCTCTAACATTTTTTTAAATTGGACATCTTCTTTTTTATGATGAAAAAAGAGACTGATTTTCAGGAAAAAAAAAAACCATAAATGAGAAAAGGATTTATTTGGTCTCTTTAGAAAAGTTGAGAAGTTTTTTAATTGTGCCAATAAATCCCCCTTTCCTGATGATCAGTATCAATCAGCCTAGAAAACGGTGTAATACAGTTACAGAAGAAATTTTCAGATTGATCCCTGAGTGTAGGGTAGGCAAGTTTAGTATAAACACATACATACATGTATGTATGTGTGTGTCATACACATATTTGTATATAATATACATATATATTTGTGGTTATTTCAGCTATTTCAGAATTATGTTAATATAAATGAAAGTGTAGATAACCACTAAAATTAATGAGACCCTCTTTTTAAGAACCAGGACTATGTCCCAGTTGGCAATATTAGTGTGGATGACATTATTTCCAAAAAGAAAATAGTGTCGGAGCTGATAAATAAAGAATCCTTAGCATTAGATAGACAGACTCAACTGAATCCCTTTTTATATTTCTTTTGACTCTTTTACAACTTTATAAAATGATTTTGAAGTATAATTTGGGATCAACGGTGGCTCTCTCATGTTGACTGTACCCTATCACCAGGGTCCAAGTCCCATTTTGAAACCTAACCCTCCTAATAGTACTTCCTCCTCTAAACTGCTTGGAATGCATATGCTATGGCCAAAGCAAAACCTCACACATCTCTCTGGTCACCCTACCCTGCTGTGACTTGTTCATATCCTAGCAGCACTTAATACAAAGTTATAGAAATCTAAGTGTTCTGGAAAGAGGAAAACTCATCACAATTCTCCAGTCTTTAAATTACCTAAGACACTAAATTCTATAATGGCTTCCACTTCCATTAGTCTTAAAACTCACCAAAATGTAGAAAAACTGGAAAAGAAAGTAGGGAGGTATAACTTCACCTTGTTCACCAGAAGACTAGGAAAACACTTCATGAAAAATCCTTTAAAATGTCCAACTCTTTGTCAAAATAATCTGAATAGCCCATAGGGAATGCCTCTCTTAATTATTTCATTGTGTCTTTAAGTGTTGAGGGTCTGTCTTTGTCCTCCTTCCCAGTGTCCCTGTCCCCCAAGGAGCCACTGTCCTAAGCCATTGCAAGGTCGACAGTTAATGGCTTGGCTGTTTTCCCTTGCATGAGGTCTAATGGTTTTTCTTGCATTTTCCTCTGTGACAAAAAATACTCATTCACTTATCAAATATTTATTGACATCCACTATCTGCCAGGCACTGTTCTAAACATTTTGCTGCTCTTGGAAAGACTAACATTCTAGTGGGATATCTAAAATGATAATCAATTCCTCCTGGTTTGCCCACGAATTTCCTAGTTTTAAAACTCACAGACCTATGTCCTAGGGATCCCCTCAGTCTTGGGTAAATCAAGCTTGTTGGTTACCCTAGAGAGAATCACAGTAGACAAGCCTTAAAACTCTGGGGGAGGGGGGAACAAAACAAAACAAAACACCTCAACATCTTTTTAAGTGAGAGTTCAAGTTGGTGATTATGGAAGAATCTTGTAGATACTGGCATACATACTGGATTCCACAGTGGGTGGACCATGTTCTCTAAAAAAAAAACAAAAAACAGCAAGTTTCCTTTAAATTCTAATTTCTTACCTGGCATGCATAGTAGGAACTGACATAAAATTTTAAATGAGAAAATTTGTCTTTTTGATCCTTCTGCTCCCATATCTTTTCAGCACATGATATTCCCATGCCCTTATCCCTCATGCCATGCCAATGGACCATGCCAACAGTCCAAGGCATGACCACTGGAGCATGTATGTCAACACACTCTTTCCCACATATGAATTTCATGCCTCCAAGCCTTGGAACACAAAAGCCCTCTTCCTCCACATGACAGCATGCTACCAATTCTTCTAGGCTTGGATCAGCCATTGCATTTTTAGTAATACCTTCCCCCATTTGGGTCCAGGGGGATGAAAACCTGTATTCTCTTCACACGGCAGTTTTCACTAGCCTTTAACAGAGTAGTGATCCCTCTTGAACATAATTACGTGTTTCTGCATCTACCTTAGAATTTGTGTTACACCAAGCAAGGAAAATCTATCATTTATCCTTTTCCCCAGTAACTGATACAGAGAAAATGCTTGATACATGCCTTTGGACTTTTGTTTCTAAAAATGTGATAAACTGAATTCCCTGAAAAGCACCCTTCAAAATACTGGATAAAACATGACAAACATTATTTTAAATGCAATTCTAGATGTCCGGAAAGCAAGTGAAATGCTCAGAGGTCAGGAACAAAACACAAAAGAGGTTGTAGTGGTTAGTGTGAACTAACATTGGAACCACCCTGGGGACTTTCCCAGCCTTGGTACCAAGGAGCATAGCTTGTGATGACTACATGAGGATAGAAAAATAAGCCTTGGTTTTGAGCAAGATCAGGAGTTGGAACTGAAATGTCTAGAAAGTTTCTTAACCCCTGAAATGCTGTAATTCCGCTGAAGGAGTAGAGTAGACAATCCATAACAACACTTTTTATCACAGAAGTTTGTCTATTCAAGAAAGGCATTTGGTCATATACATATTATATATACAATAAAATAAAAGGCCTCCCTGAGAAAAATCACAGACCTGTTCTCACATGATTTTAAAGTATGGATATATATTACCTCTGTGGTCCAGGAACACTGAAACCAATAAATTAATAAGAAGAAACATTACTTTTCTCTTTCCATCTTCACTGGTCTCTCCATCAACAGTACAAATCACTGTACTGGTTCCTATTAGCTTCAGTTCTTATCCTGGAGATGGCACATATTAGACCTGAGAGTCTGATGTTAATTCCTACACATACTGGGGTCTACTGCAGGCAAGAAACCACAAGAATATGAACCTAGGGATTTTTATAGGAAAGAGAAATTCATCTCCTCTCCTCTCTAACAGGAAGGGAGAAAACTCTTTGCTCCTTGGACAGGATCCTAAGTCCTTATTATCATCCTTATGAACGTAAATAAATCCTTTTAAAAGAAAAGAAGGACCAAGGTCTTTAGCTTTACTGCTAAAAGGAGGTCTCCATGGTTCTGAATCTAAACTTTGAAAAATTATTAGAGTTTTAAGAGTTCAGCAAAGATGATGGGCAATAATATGTATTTACAAACTCAGGGTTTTTTTTAAAGATTTACTTATTTTACAGAGAGAGAGCATACTAATGAGTGGGGTAAGGGGAAGGGGAAGTTCATCTTCAAGTAGACTCCCCACTGAGCATGGAGCCCTTCCAGGACTTGATCTCATGGCCCCTAAGATCATGACCTGAACTGAAACCAAGAATCCTGGTTCAGCCAACTGAGCCACTCAGGGGCCCCTCAAGTAATTCTTACATCTCATAAAAGAACAAATACAGAATGCAATTTTATAAAGATAAAACAACAATATCAGTAGAAATATGAGGCAGACAAAAATAAGCCTACTGAAAACCTATTAAAAGACCTTTGTGCAGAAATAGATGACATTCTATAGGAAGACTTCTTTAAAGATCCAAATGGAGAGATAAAATCTAGACATGAATTTTAAGACTTTTTTTTATTATTATGTTCAATTAGCCAACATATAGTACATCATTAGATTTTTTTTTTAAGATTTTATTTATTCACTTGACAGATAGAGATCACAAGTAGGCAAAGAGGCAGGCAGAGAGAGAGGAGGAGGAAGCAGGCTCCGTGCTGAGCAGAGTCCGATGTGGGGCTTGATCCCAGGACCCTGGGATCATGATCTGAGCCGAAGGCAGAGGCCTCAACCCACTGAGCCACCCAGGCGCCCCTCATTAGATTTGATGTAGTGTTCAATGATTCATTAGTTGTGTAAAGATGTCAGTCTTCTGCATGTTTTTCTACAAGCCCTATATAATTCCAATCAAAATATCAATAGGTATTTTTACTGGAAGTTATCAACAGTATCTGAAATTCACATGTAAGAGCAAGTAGGCAAAAATAACCAAGACAATTTAGAGAGCTAGATGGTTGGGACTCCAATCAAGAATTAATATTACATTATGAGGCAGAAGATCCCACTACTCTAGAGATAGACAAGAGAGGTGATGCATATATATAATAGAAGTAGCACTACAAATCAGCATGGAAATGATCATCTAGTCTGTAAAATAAGACTGAATTCCAGATATAATAAACTCTAAATGTGAAAGTTTAACTTTTCAATAAAAAATTCAAGTAAATATATTCAGGCCCTTGCAACATGGAAGAATTAGTTAAGAGCCCAAAAACACAAACTAAGAAAAATATAGACAAGTTCAACTTCATTAAAATTAAAAACATATACAAAGGAATACATTCTTAAAAATTTCATTAGATAAGCTACATTTTAGTAGAAATTATTTGCAATGTTTATGAACAAGACAGAATGAGTATTTAGTATTTATAAGGAATTATTTCAAGTAATAAGAGGGCAAACAATCCAAAAGAAATATAACTAATGGGGGAAAAAAGAAATACACTTTAGATAAAAATTCGATCTCACTATTAACTAGCAAAATGCAAAATTAAATACAATTTAGCAAATAGCATATTCTCAAAAATTAAATATTTGGGTAATAGCAACTGTTAGGGAAGACAGAGTACCTGGTACTGAGAAGTAAGTCTATACAATTCAGAATCGAACCACCTGGGTTCAAATCTCAGCTCTGCCACTTACTTACCGGTTGAGTGACCTTGAACAAGTTCCTTGATTTCTGTGCCTCATCTTCTTATACTTAAAATGAGAATAATAGTGGTACCCAAACCTCTAAGACTGTTACAACCGGAGTTGATGTGTGTAAAAATAATTAGTCCAATTCAAACACATAATGAGCACACAATAAAGGTTACTTTGTTGGAGTATAAATTGGTACAACCCATCAGGGTATTATTTGTCAATATTTAGTCCAAAT
The DNA here is from genome assembly GCA_003697995.1 of Taxidea taxus jeffersonii. NCBI lineage: Eukaryota > Metazoa > Chordata > Mammalia > Carnivora > Mustelidae > Taxidea > Taxidea taxus. The sequence continues at coordinate 5,666 of ML100185.1, forward strand.
GCATAAGCTCAAAACACAGCATTTGACATGTAAGTATAAACCCTTATACACCTTGTCCTCTTACCATCCTTAACTGACTTTGACAAGAGGCCCAGTGACTTTTTGTGGTTTTGGCTTTCTAGTCCTCATTCGCACTCTTATGGGACATTTTGAACTAGCCATTGACTAATCAATATTTACAAGGAGTCACCACAAACTTGGCTGAACAATGCTCAGGGAATGATTCCAAATGAAACACAGGAAAACAAATCTCATTAAATGACGCAAAGATGGGCCTAGATCCTACCATCTACGACAAATATGTGAAGAACCCATTTAACTGGCCAGCATGTCTGGCTTTTAGTCTTTGCTCTACATTCTAGTTTTTATAACCTTAGAGAAGTCATTTCACTTCCCTTACCGTGCTGATTCTTCCATTAAATTATATGATTTCTAAGGTTATTTCCAACCTAACAGGCAATTCTTGGAGGCAGAAGGATGCACTTTGGATAAAGCCAATGTTTTTCAACAGAGCTGGTGAAGAAGTTGTCCATCAGTGTTAACAGCCTCATTGTTAACCCCTCAAGCAACCTTCCCAAAGGTTCTCATAGTCCAGAGATAAAGGATTATCTCTAAGAGCTTAAGCCTTTTAATGTATCTTCATTTAGCAAGGTAGAAAACCCCTTTCAAAGGTTCAAGAAACCAATCTACTATGGAAACAGGAAAATTCCATTGCTCCAGTTCCCTTGTGTAACAACAACAACAACAAAAAAGGGAAATTCAAGACTGCTACCTGGAAGATCATCCCATAACATCATAGACATCTGGAAACTGCCCAAATGCCTTTTTCACAACTGTTTAGAAAAGAAGATAATCATGAACATACTCACAGCAGGTTTTAGAATTTCTATTAGATATGGTTACCACCGCTAAAATAACAGACTAGAGAACACAGACACATAAAAATATCCAGCCTCTGGGCAAGACTTGTGTCCCATCCTGTTGCCCACATGAAAATTTTTCTATCAACAACAAGATTTCAGTTTAAGAGTTTAAATAGAAAAGCTAGAGGGAGCCATAAATAAGAGCTTTCTCCAGTGGGTTTCTTTTTAAAATAGAAGCTCATATTAAAAGTTAAGCATATTTATTATTAGCCAATTAATATAATCCTGTCTACTGAGAGTAGTGGTGGTTTTTACCCCTACGTTCTGGTAGCTGTCTGGAGCAGTCACACAATGTAGATGACGCCTGATTTCTGAAAGTGTCTAAAATTGAAGGGAAGAGCCACCTGGAAGAGAAATCAATGATTTATGTGTATATTACATTAATGGTATTTGCTATTCATTCAGCCCAGTTCTCTTTCTGTTCTCCAACTCTAAACTCTGAAACAAGCTTTACTGGGAAAGAAAAAGTGTTGACTCCTCTTTCCATATTAATGGCAACAGCCTAATGAGGTGCAGGAACTGTGACCTAAGTCTTTTCAATCAGAACACCTGGACAGTCTCAGCTTTTCTTGACAAATATTATTCTGTGGCACAGTGTTGTGTTGGCATTTCTCAGGTCAGGAAGGGCTTAATGAAAGAGGAAACTGGAGAATACTCAACACAAAAGACTTATGTCAATGCTCCATAATGTATTTCTTCATTCTACCTGCAGGGCCTCATACAGAGTTGTTCAAGAATTTACTATCATAGGTCATTGAACCTCCAATGGAATGTATGTTCTCTGTCCAATATTATCAACTGAGGGGCAATTAGGGAATTTGAGTGCTATTATGGAGTTGTGTAACAACCTGAGCCCTTCAGGAGCCTGAAGCGGTCTTTTATTCCCCACTTCTTACACATGGAAAATGGGGGCAGACCTTTAATTATGGGCCTTATATTCAACTATTGCTCAGTTGGTGTCAAGTAATTGAATACTATAGATAATATATTTTTCAGATCATATAATTTATTGCAGATGGCACACAGTTTAAAAATTTACCAACACACCGATAGTACAAAATGAAACAGGATTATAAGATATTCCCCCCTCAGGAAAATAAAACATACTATGATTGTCAAAGCTAGATGTCCATCTAAGTTTTACAACAATGAAAGAATGTGAAACTAATAAAAGGAAAAAGCCATCACTTACAATGACCACAAAAAGAAAATCCAAAAAAAGTCAGTTTTCTCACACACTGTCTCCTCTAACAATTATTTTAACATAAACTGTGTTTAAAAAAACTAGAAACTCTTCAAGTAACTAAAGATGATGCTCCAAGGCCATTTTCACGGTTTTATTTGTTTGCTTTAAATGCCATTATAGCCAAATTAACACACATTTGACCAAGTATTTCCAAAACCGTCCAGCAACACAGAATGGAGTTTGCTATTCAGTATCTTAAGCACAAATATACACTGTGTTTACAGTAGTTAAGGCAATCAAATTTTAAACAAAAGCGTTTAAAAAGGGGGCGGGCAGCAAACATTTTCCATGCTATTCCCATAGACCTCATCTGTAAGTGCAAGACAGGAAAACAAATCCTGTGCAAAATGCTCTTGCCCTGTGAGCTGGTCATTAAAACTGCACTTTGGGCTGCAGCCTTTGCTGCCCATATACACAGTCTACTAACCCCTTCCCCCACTCTCCCCCATGTCAATTGAGGCAGTCTGGTCCTTTGAGCCTGGAGCTTTTTCAGTCCTTAGAATTGGGGGCAGCAGAGGCCGGGGTAGGATGAAGCAGGGATGGTAGGGTAAGGGAGAAGGGAAGAAAAAGAAAGGAAGCACCCCCCCCCCTCAAGAAGAGAGAATGAATTCAAAAGTCAGGTACACTGTAGGTAACTAAGAAATCCAATATTCTGTTAATCTTGCATGCATCTAAATAAAGTCACATACAAAAATGATTTTTAAAGATAATTTAGCTATGCTTAGGCATTCTTGCCCTGAATAGAGAACAGATGGAAATTACAAGGATTTTTTAAGATTCAAATTTGTGTGAGCACTGTGCTAGTAACAAGATAGGCATGTTCCCTGCCTTCATGGAGCACATAGACTAGTGATTATGAAAATGAGATTCTGGGGAAAAGAACAGGAAGAACCTGCTCCCCTCTGAACCCAGAGGGCCACATGACCCTAAGCACACAATTTAGTTTTCAGCTTTGTATGTTCCTAAAAATATCCTTTCAAAAAGGTGATGTGGCATCCCCCAAGATCATTTTCTGGCAAAGGAAAATCAGTATTTTTCAGGAGGGAAAAAAAAAATCTTTCCATAATCCTTAAATCAAAAAATCAAAGCAAATGACAAGAAATTCTTCTTTCTCAAATGAGAATAAGTAAGTATGTATTTTTTTAAATCAAGAATGTACCCTATTTGGCACGAAAAATGGAACTACTAATTATCTAAAGGATTTTTCCTAAAAGCAGATGAATTTTCTCTTTTCTTTGTATCATGAATAGCTCCATATTCCAAGTGAAAAGATGCAAAAACAAGAAGAAAATTGTTAGAACATATCGCTATGGGAAAGACGACTGTATCTTTCAGCTCAAAGCACTTTTGGCTTTAGAGAATGCAGAGAATACCAATGACATCTTAATGTGCTCAAACAGAATTAGATAATAGGAGTTGCTGGATTTTTCTGTGTCCTAAAATTCCTCTCTGTAGTCCCTGATGCACAAAGCTTTTCTCTTTATTATTTATCTACAAAAGCATATTCCTCTTCTGACAAATTTAATTTCTCCTCAGGACAAAATACAGTCAGAATGTATCTTTTCTAATAAGTACATTTTGAAACATTATGAATGAATATGATTTTGTGTTTTAGACTAGATTAGCCTTTTCAATAAGGGGTAATGATTTATAATTTTAAAATTCACTTATGCTTCTCTTCCAGAAATAATTTATTTCAAAAGAACTTTGCAAAGCTTGTCTTTCTTATTTGACAGAATAAAGATCCCAATGAAATGCTATTTGTCATTCATATAATGTAACCCAAGAAAGTGAAAATTGAAAAAACTCATAACTGTTTCTCGAAATTACAGGGAACAAGAAATTGACACATTACCTCTAGAGAAATACTTGTCCCAAACAAAATTACTTTTGTTTGCTACTGCTGATTTAAGTATTACTAAAGAAAAAAAGTTTTAAATGTTGTTTATCCCATTTACTTGCTGAATTCACATCTAATAAAATAGACTTTTCAATAGATTTCCTTGTAAAAATTATGATCCCATGACTTCTAACAGTCATGTTTATATTCTAAAATTCTTGAAAAATTATGAAACAGTTAAATTAGTATTTCAATGAATTACAGCACAGAGAAGGTAAAACCCATATCCTAGTACAGGGTCCAGAGAAATAACTCTATGCAACATTTTTAGGGTTTGAATTATTGTACTCTAACATGCATTTCACATGCTTCCTCTCACAGTAATCCTTATAAAAACCCCACAGATACATATTGTTAACTATCTCCTCACTAGATGAGGAAAAGTGTGCTTGGACAAGGTGGTCAGGTCAGCCAAAGTCACCCAGCTAGTAATGGCAATGTTGGTCTCCAGGTCTATCAGACTCCCAGTCCCCTTCTCTTAGCCCCTTCCCTCAACTGTTTTGGAAGTACGCTCTTAGCACATTCTCCGCCTTCAGAAGTCCTCTGCAAATCTTGTCTCTGGACTTCATGTAGGCCAGGAAGGAGACAATGAGTCTAGCCAACTGGCAGATAAAAAATTTTAATTTCTGTTGGTCCAAAAGGTAGTTTTATCTTGCAATCCCTTCATATCTTCTTTCCTCATTAAATTTCTTAAACTCTTTCATGGGCTCCATATTTGGAAGCAAACGAAAAAAACTTCCAGAAAGTTCTGTTATGACCTGAACTGCACCCCCACAATAGCTATGTTGGAGCCTTAACCCCTATACCTGTGAATGTGACCTTATTGGGAAATGAGGTTTTGTAGTTGCAATCAAACTGAAGTAAGATCATGAGGATGGGCCTTAATTCAAAATGACTGGTGCCACGGTAAGAAGAGGGAGATGTGGACAAAGACACATGGAGAGGAGAAGGTCAAGTAAAGACACAGAGAAGATGGCAACACCAATACAGAGGCAGAGGATGAAGGCATATTGCCTGAGGCCAAAGGTGTGTGAGCCTACCAGAGTCCCTGGAGAAAAGGAATGATCCTTCCAGAGCACTGGAAGAAGACTGAGATCCGACATCCAGCCTCCAGAACCAAAGAAAGAATGCATTTCTGTTGTTGTGAACCACTGTGGTAATTTGATATGACAGGCCTCAGACAGGAGTACAAACCTAAGGAAAAAAAGATGGGAACTGTATGGGCCATGACATCCCCTTCTTCCCTATTAGGGCTGTTCTTTACATGTCACTGGTCAATTCAGAAAAATATTTGATTGAGATTAGCTTTATCTGTAGCTATTGGAGCCGAGAAATAAGATTTATATTATTGTTATTATATATAACCCAGTCCACATGGAAAATTTAGTGTTACTGATAAACTGTCTTCGTCAATATGGCCTGTTCTCACTGATTACCATAGACTGGCTGGTTTCTGAACAGCAGGAACTTATTTCTCACAGTTCTGCAGGCTGGGAAGTCCAAGATCAAGGTACCAGGAAACTCAGTATCCGGTAAGACAACCGTTTTCTTGCTGGGTCATTACATAGGGTGGGGGGCAGCTCTCTGGGATCTCCTCTACAAGGACACTAATCCCTCCAGGAGGCCCATCCTCATGATCTAGTCACTTCCTAAAATCCTCACCTCCAGATACTATTAAACTGGGGATTCAATTTTGTCACGTGATTTGGGAGGAGAGGACAGAAGCATCCGGCCTCTAGCAGGAACTTGTTGAGGAGATCTCATACATCATCTGAAGTCTGCCTGTATTACCTACAGTTTGATGGTTATCCACGAAGGATGAAGGAAAACAGACAAGTTGCATGAACAGTTGCCATGTAGTGATGTCATCACGCCCTGCTCCCTTCCTCCTGACATTTTCATTAATTCCAGACCTTATTTATAGCAAAATTAAATTATTCCCTCTCAAAAGATTGTCATTGGACATCTAATTCTATAACACTACTATGACTCAAACTCAAATCTCTCCAGAAAATCCTACCCCACTGAGACCAACTCACCAGATGCACAAGCAAAACCAGAGCTAGTTCTTCAGAGATTCAGACCAGCCCCCTTGGTCCTGCTCACAAATTCTCCATTCTTTCTCAGTAGGAGTCAAAGGGGAGGCTGGGATTGGAGGGTGACGGAAGAGGGAACATATATATAAGTATTCACCTCGTTACTGCTTTATACTTCAGACATTTCATATTTTGCATACTCTACCTCATTTCATTCAACAGGACAAAATTATTTCAATTTTATGAAAATGAGGAGGCTGAGACATGGAGGAGATTCTTGGTTTTCCCAAAATACCACCATTTGTTAATCCCAGATTGGGGAGGAGAGATCAGATGTCCTAAATCCTAGACTAGGGTATTCTCTGCTATTGAGTCTCATGCATTGATTAATTCTCTTTAACTCCTCAAGAAATACAGCACTGACGTGCACAGCAAGTACTCATCCCAGGGCTTTGGCATGTCATGAGCACCCAGTGAGAAAGAGGCCGCCACCCTCCTTCAGTCTGCATCCTATGCACTCAGACTCGCACCTGGCCTGACACCCACGTGAGGGAATGGAGGTCCACTCACAGAGGCACCCTGCTCTCTCAGGATTACCCTGGAGGTTAGTCACCTTGCCTCAAGGAGAACCTGTTAGGACACCTGGAGCAGTGTGTGTTTCCACTAAACCCCAAGTCTCTTCAAAGCAGTAAAATGAATAGGACATAAAAAACTTCATTGTGAAGGTTAGTGCAAAATAAAATCAACCCAAATCACCCCTCCTTTGCCTCAGGTAACCTAAGCCTTTTCTCTGGAAACATTATGCACTTTTAAATAATTTGGCCTTTCTAATGCCGTTCCATGTTTGAAGCATTATCTTTGAAGAAGCAACATAAAGAATGTCATTTTATTCAATGTGGGGTTTCTTTTAATGAATATGCATTAGCTTCATAAGAAGTATTTATTTTAACAGCATGAAAGTTCATGAATTTAAAAAATAGGACATAAAATGATCTACAACACCAATATGCATTGCTTTAAAATCCACCCTTTCTGGGGTGCCTGGGTGGCTCAGTGGTTAAGCCTCTGCCTTCGGCTCAGGTCATAATCTCAGGGTCCTGGAATCGAGCCCTGAGTTGGGCTCTCTGCTCAGCAGGGAGCCTGCTTCCCCCTCTCTCTCTGCCTAATTGTGATCTCTCTGTCAAATAAATAAAATCTTTTTAAAAAAATTTTAAATAAATAGAAGATATCCAGATGGCCAACAGACACATGAAAAAGTGCTCCACATCACTGGGCATCAGGGAAATACAAATCAAAACCACAATGAGATACCACCTCACACCAGTCAGAATGGCTAAAATTAACAAGTCAGGAAATGACAGATGCTGGCCAGGATGCGGAGAAAGGGGAACCCTCCTACACTGTTGGTGGGAAGGCAAGCTGGTGCAACCACTCTGGAAAACAGCATGGAGGTTCCTCAAAAAATTGAAAATAGAGCTACCTTATGACCCAGCAATTGCACTACTGGGTATTTACCCTAAAGATACAAATGTAGTGATCCGAAGGGGCACGTGCACCCAAATGTTTATAGCAGCAATGTCCACAATAGCCAAGTTATGGAAAGAACCTAGATGTCCATCAATAGATGAATGGATAAAGAAGGGGTATATATATACAATGGAATACTATGCAGCCATCAAAAGAAATGAAATCTTGCCATTTGCGACGACACGGATGGAACTAGAGGGTATTATGCTTAGCGAAATAAGTCAATCGGAGAAAGACAATTATCATATGATCTCCCTGATATGAGGAAGTGGAGATGCAACGGGGGTGGGGGTTAAGGTGGTAGGAAAAGAAAAAATGAAACAAGATGGGATTGGGAGGGAGACAAACCAAAAGAGACTCTTAATGTCATAAAACAAACT
>ML100186.1:0-12010 GCA_003697995.1 Taxidea taxus jeffersonii
GCTAATTGGGTAGCCTTGTTGTAATCTGACAGGCCTATGTCCCCAATGCAGAGGGTGGCACCTAGAAGGGCAACTCCTGCGATCCACCCTGTGGGGTGTGGAGGCTAAAGAAGGAGCTGGCAATGCTGTGGCATCTGCTCACTGGGCCACACAGCCTCCTGGACTGGTCCCATAGGAGGAGGAGTCCCCGGAGGCCCTGCACTGGCCAGGTGGCCCAGCCCCAAGAGGGGGAGATGGGAGTAAGTGGTGGAGGCCAGAGCGCTTCCTGGGACAGCTCAGAGAATAGTGTCTCAGTGTTTGGGCCCAAAAGCAGACCAGCAAAGCAGTGGAGCTGCTCCCACCCAGCCCCCAGAGTCCCCAGGCCGGTGGTCTCGGAGGAGTGGGCTGGGAGGGGCACGACTGGCTAGGCACAGCCCCTCCTCAGGGGTGGGGAAGGCCAGGCGCCAGCAGCCCGCTGAGAGGCGCGTATGTGAGCAGCCAAGTGGGTCAGGCCGATCTGCTGACGGAGCACGAGGCTCCTCCACCCGCCGCCAAGCTACCGGCCCTCTGCAGGGAGCTGCGTGGGATGGCCGAATCTCCGCATCTCCATGCTGTGCCCCTGATGCCAGCACACCTCTGCTTTCACTCCGCGCTGTGGCCCATCAGCACTCCTGCAAGAGGACAGCGTCGCCTAGAAGGGAGTGGGACTGACCGGAGGGGAGGGAGGGGTGGGGGCAAGCACACTGGCCCTTTCCAGCACACCCCTGCCCCTTCACCCTCATTGTTTCAGTGAACCCTCACCACCGCTCCACAGAGAAGACCCAGGCAAGGAAGCCACGATGTAAAGAAAGAGTCACGGGCATAATACTCAGGGGTGGCACCTAGATCTCTCTTTGCCCAAAGCTGCCCCATTCCCCTGTAGAGTTTCACGCTCCCCTGACCTCTCCAGATCTGAGGCATGGCCACCTGTCCTCAGAAAGCCGATTCAGTCAGAATGAGTTGTCTTGCTGTCCCCAGGACACAGAGGAGAACATTAAGGCTCAGCAGGCCGGGAGGCCCTGAGGAAACCTTCCCCATGTAGAAGCTCGCCTTTCTGACACCTAGGGGGTAAAGTCAAGGGCACACCAAGGAAAGCAGTGACAGAGGTCGGTGGACAAGGAGCCTTTGGCGTCTGCCCCCCAAACCCCTCTCACCCGAAAGTAGTGCTAACTGCTGGGATCTCAAGTTGACAAGCTCTTAGGAAACAGGGTCCACTTCCCCATATCTTTACTTGGTGAGGCTTGTATCTGCTAGGCAGGGCCAATCATGGTGAGCTCCTAGAACACCAAGTTCTCCTGCTTCCCTTATAGCTCAGTCACATAGAACAAAACTGGAGACCACGCAAAGGCAACAGATGGAGTCCTCTCTATTTCAGCCAAATGCTGTGACTCATTTCAACAAATCCCACAGTTTTCAGAAATCTAATAACTCCCTCCTATTGAAAAAAATAAAAGAATACATTCTTTAGAAGAAAACCATACTAGTGATCCATACAAAAAAAGACTGAAACAGTGTTCTGGTGTCATCCAGAGACTGGATATAAACCAGGCTACATTGGGACTCAGCCTCCACTCTGAAAGAGATGCCATGGAGGGACTTCAGGGAGGAAAATGATTATCAAGGGAAATCTGCTTCAGGCACCACCACCAGACCCTTGGGCTCTGTTTGCCAGCTCTAAACTTGGCTTCACCCTCAATCTTTTTAGCCAAGACACAAAGCCAAAGATACCACTGGAAGAGGTGTTACCCTCAGCAGTCCAACCTCAAAGAAACCTTGCTCTTATTGAAAAATCTCTCTAGGCTTCTGTTCACTCACACATCTCACAAGGCCTTGGAAAGAAAAGCAGAGCTGAGCCCATTGAAGACTGCTGTGCTAGGAGTGCAAGTAAGGACCTTCTTAACTTCTGTAGAACCCTCAGGGAGAATGTCTCAGGGGCGATGTCAGGCAGCATCAATGATTGTTACCTGCACTGCAGACCATCTCCTCTGTTCTTCCAGTCTTTCTGGCCATATTTCCAGGCCACCCTCCCTCGCTTTTTCTGGAGCCCAGGGCCCTTAATACTTACCTTCCTCTTGGAAAACCCACTCTCCTGTCTGTTCCCTTAGAGGAGTTTCTCCCATATAGAGTTGGGACCTGCCATTGGTCACTGACTATATCACAAGGGCTAAGGAAAAAAGGACTGTGGCTTTCTTGCCCTGCCTTGACCAAGGCTTGAAGATGGCTCATCTGCTCTTTCCTCATTCCCTGTGGGTCATTCCTCTGTCTCAGACCTATGTTCAAAAATTTCTATCACTGGCTCCAAGATGGCTCTCCGGGATGTGACTGCAGCCTCCACTTGCTTCTCAGGGCTCCAGGCTCCCCTGCTCCATGTGCGTCATATACAATGACCAGAAGAATCCTTCAACAGTCCCTCTGTTGTCTTTAGGCTCAAGTTCAAATCCTGCCTGCCATTCTCAAGCCCTCCAGCCTCTAGTCTCACCGCCCCAGGTAACCTGATGTCTAGAGACCTCTTGGCCCAGCCCTGCCTTCCAACCACTCTCTCACCACTGATAGTCAACACAGAACTGCAAGTTCTAGCTGCTGCAACAAGGCAGGTGAAAGAAATAAAGGGTGAACAGATTGGAAAGGAAGAAACAAAATTGTATATATTTGCAGATGATATGATTGTCTGTATAGAAAAATCCCAAAGAATCTACCAAAAAAATCATAGAACTTGAGTTCAACAAATTTACAGGATATAAAACAAACACATAAAAAAATCAATCACATTTCTATACACTAAAAATGAACAGGAAGAAATCAAAAGTAGGGGTGCCTGGCTGGCTCAATCAGTAGATCATGTGACTCTTTTTAAAAAAGATTTATTTATTTATTTATTTATTTGAAAAGAGAGAGAGAGTGGGGAGAGGCAGAAGGAGAGGGAGAGAGGAAAATTTAGCAGGCTCCCTGCTGCACACAGAGCCTGACACCAGGCTTGATCTCACAAGCTCACAAGCTTATGAGCTGAGAGGAAATCAAGAGTCAGACACTCAACTGACTGTGCCACCCAGGGACCCCAAGCATGTGACTCTTGAACTTGGGGTTGTGAGTTCAAACCCCATGTTGGGCACAGAGCTTACTTTATAAAAAATCAAAAGTAAAAGCACATTATCATTGAGGGGCACCTGGGTGGCTTAGTCAATTACGAGTCAGACTCTTGATTTCGGCTCTGGTCATGATCTCAGGCTTGTGAGATGCAGCCCCATGTGGGGCTCCACACTGGGTGTGGAGCCTGCTTAACATTCTCTCTCTCCCTCTGTCCCCTTTCCCCACTCCTGCTCACTCTCTCTCTCACTCTCAAAATAAAAACAAAAACAAAAACAACCACCACCTTGGCCTAAGCCTCATACCTTATATAAAAATTAACTCACAATAAATAACAGACTTACATGTCTGGAAAGTCTTTGGGATCAAGTCCTTGGACTTGACACTATAAATATGATCATCATAGGAGAGGTTAATAAAGTTTTGCTTTGTTAAAGCCCATATGAAGATAATGAAAAAGGATGAAATACAGAGTAGGAGAAAGTATATGAAATCACATAAGCCAATAAAGGACTGGTATCTAAAATATATGAAGAACTCTCAAAACTCCAGAGAAGGAAAAAATAATTAGAAAATGGACAAAAGATGTGAATAGATACTATATCAAAGAGGACATACAAATGGCAAATAAGCACATGAAAAGATGTCCAGTATCATTATCCACTAGTGAAATGCAAACTAAAACCACAGTGAATATCAGAATAACTAAAATAAAAAATAATGCCAATACCATATGCTGGCAAGGATGAAAAGAAACTGGATCACTCATACATTGTTGGTGGAAATGTAAGTGGTATAGCCACTGAAAAATAATTAGACAGTTTCTTTAGAAACTAAGCATGTGAGGCACCTGGGTGGCTCAGTCAGTTAACCATCCCACTTGGTTTCGGCTCAGGTCATGATCCCAGAGTCGTGTGAGCAAGCCCTGTGTCTGCTCCACACTCAGCAAAGAATCTGCTTCAAGATCTTCTCTTTCTGCCCCTCCTCCCACTGGCGTGCACATGTGTACACGCACATGCTCTCTTCTCTCATTCTACATAAATAAATAAATATATATTTTTTAAAAACCCTAAGCATGTAACCATCACATGACCCAGCAATTGTATCCCTGGCCATTTATCCCCTAGAAATGAAGACTTATGTTCACACAAAAAACCCTGTGCATGAATGTTCATAAAAGCTTTATTTGTAATAGATCAAAACTGGAGCCATTCCAGACGTCCTTCAATGGTGAACGGTTAAACAAGATGTGGCACATACAGACCACGAAATATCATTCAGCAATAAAAAGTAATCACCTATTAATAGGGCTAAAATTTGGGTAAGTCCCTAGGGAGTTAAGGTGAGGGGGGGTGGAAAGCCAACCCCAAAAGGTTACATACTGATTGATTCCACTTATGTAACATTTTTGAAATGAACAAATTTTTGTAAATGGGGACAGATTGGTGGTTGTCAGGGATTAGTGATGAAGGGAAGGAAAGGAGCAGGAAGGAGGTAGACACAGTCATAAAGGACAATGCAAGAGACCCCTGTGGCTGGAACTGTTCAGAATCTTGATGGTGGCACCTGAGGCACAAATCTACACAGGCGATAAAACCATATACAACTTAATAAGCTCTCACACAGGGGTGCCTGGGTGGCTCAATGGGTTAAGCATCTGCTTTTGGCTCAGGTCATGATCCCAAAGTCCTGGAATCGAGCCCCGCGTTGGGCTCTCTGCTTGGCCAGAAGCCTGCTTCTCCCTCTCCCTCTGCCTGCCTCTCCCCCTGCTTAAGCACTCTTTCTCTGACATGTAAATAAATAAAATCTTGAAAAAAAAATAAGCATACACCCAGGAGTACAAGTAAAACTGGGGAAATCTAAATAAGATTGGTATGGATTGTATGAACGTCATTATTTTGGTTGTGACACTATACTATCATTTTGCAAAATATTACCACGGGGTAAAACAAGGAAAACTGTGAAAGGATTTGTTACAACTGCGTGTGACTCTACAATAATCTTAATTAAAAAAAAAAATTGAATAGGTCTCAAAGTATTCTTCTCCATTAACTTGCCATTTTTAAAAACTGTGACTAAAAAAATGTGTTGATATTATAATTTTATAATATGACTATATTACTGTCTTTGGTTCTCAACCTTATCAGAGCCAACTTTTTTTTTTTTTGAGAGAGAGCACAAGCACGACAGAATGAGAGGGAAAGAGAGACCCTCAAGCAGACTCAACCCTCCGCAAGCAGCCCAATGAGGAGGGGGTGTTGATCACATGACTCTGAGATAGCAATCGGAGCTGAAATCAAGAGTCAGAGGTTTAACCGAGTGACCCAGGCAACCCACCACAACAATCTTTTTTTTTTTTAAGATTTTATTTATTTATTTATTTAAGGCACACACACACACACACACACACAGAGCACGAGTGTGGGGTTGGGGGCAGAAGGAGAGGGAAAAGCAGGCTCCCGGCTAAGCAGAGAGCCCAAAGCAGGACTCAATCCCAGGACCCTGGGATCACGACCTGAGCCAAAGGCAGTCGCTTAACCAACTGAACCACCCAGGCGCCCTCCCCTCCAAAACAATCCTTTTAATAACAAACATAAAGCAAGCTTAAAACTCCCTGGGAAAAGAGAAACATTTACAAGAGGTAAAATAAAGATACTCTCAGATAAACAAAAGCAGAAGTCATTGATAGTGAATTGCCTTGCGAGAAATAATAAAGGTCAATTACACTGGAAAAAAGTGGAAGGGGGGTGGAGGGAGGGGAAGGAAAGGAATAATAAAGGAAGTCCCTCAGGCAGGCAGCAAGTGACACCACACCGGTAACTCGAATCTACACAGAAAAGACAAAGAGTGCTGGCGAAGGTAATTATGTAGGTAAGTATAAAAGAAAGTATAATTGCATCCTACTTTTCCTTTGTTCTCACTTGATTAAAAGGCAATTGCATAAACTCTGTAACTGTGTGTGTGTGTGTGTGTGTCTGTGTGTGTGTGTCTGTGTGTGTGTCTGTGTGTGTGTGTCTGTGTGTGTGTGTGTGTCTCTGTGTGTGTGTGTGTCTGTGTGTGTGTGTGTGTCTGTCTGTGTGGACTGTTGAGCTTATCACACAGAGAAATGTAGTACACTTGACAAAAAGAGCACAAAGCAGGTGGGTGGGAACAAAGCTATCCTGAGGTAAGGAGACATCAGATAGTAACTTGAATCCACAGGAAAAAATGAGGAGAATCAGAAATGGTTAATAAGAAGGTTTATGCAACAAACTCCACAAATATATGCTTGCTATCCTTTTTTCTCTCAGCTTCTCTTTTTTTTTTTATTTAATTTTTTATTAATTTGTCAGATAGAGAGAGAGCGCAGGAGCAAGCACAGGCAGACAGAGTGGCAGGCAGAGGCAGAGGGAGAAGCAGGCTCACTGCTGAGCAAGGAGCCCGATGTGGGACTCGATCCCAGGACGCTGGGATCATGACCTGAGCCGAAGGCAGCCGCTTAACCAACTGAGCCACCCAGGCGTCCCCTCTCTCAGCTTCTCTTAAGGATCTATTTAGGTGATATATAACATTATGTAATATTATATGGAGTAATAATTATTACCATTATAACAGTTTGTAGCCCATAGATGTAGTATGTTTAACAATAAATGCACAAAAATGGGGAGGAAATATTGGCATTATAGAGGAGTAAGGTTTCTAAATTTCAGTGGAATTGAGTTAGCATAAATCTGAAGTAGATTCTGACAGACTAAGATGGATATTATAACTTTAAGGTGACCAGGAGGCAAATAATTTTAAAATATATTTAAAAATCATCACAGGAATTAAAATATTACCCTTAGAAAGTGTCTATTCAATATAAAAGAAGGAAGTAAAGGAGAAAAAGAGGAATAAAAAAGCATGAGACATACAGAAAGCAAAAAGCAAATCAGCAGATGTAAATCTAACCATACCAATAACATCATTTAAATAAAAATTGATTAAATAATCTAACCAAAAGACAGAGATTATCAAACTGGATTTAAAAATCCAACTATATGCTATTTATGACACACATTTTTTTAAAAGATTTTATTTATTTATTTGTTACAGAGAGAGAGCGAGCACAGGCAGACAGTGGCAGGCAGAGGCAGAGGGAGAAGCAGGCTCCCTGCCAAGCAAGGAGCCCGATGTGGGACTCCATCCCAGGACGCTGGGATCATGACCTGCGCCGAAGGCAGCCGCTTAACCAACTGAGCCACCCAGGCGTCCCTATGACACACATTTTAGATTCAAAGATACAGTTTGAAATTTTTTAATGGGAAGAGTACCGTGCAAACAGCAACTGTTAACAGAGCTAGCGGGGGTATACTAATATCAGACTAAATAGATTTTAGTCTATTTCAGCAAAAGATGTTACTGAAGATAAAGATTGATACAAAAGGTTGGTGCACCTGGGTGGCTCAGCCTGTTAAGCATCTGCCTTCAGCTCAGGTCATGATCCCAGGGTCCTGGGATTGAGCCCCATATCAGGCTCCCTGCTCAGTGGGGAGTCTGCTGCTCCCCTCCCTTCCCTGCTTGTTCTCTCTCACTCACTCTCTCAAATAAATAAAATCTTTTAAAAAAATTGATATAAAAAGTCAATTCATTAGGAAGATTGAAATTACATACAATTATTATAATTGTATACAATTATTATATAATATATATAATTATATACAATTATAAATATATATATACACATAATAATGAAGCACCAAAATACATGAAGCAAAAACTGACAGAATTAAAGGGAGAAATAGAAAATTCAACAACAGAGGCATCTGGGAGGCTCAGTAGGTTAAGCATCTCCCTTTGGCTCAGGTCATAGTCTCCAGGTCCTGGGATGGAGCCTTGCATAGGGCTTCCTGCTCAGGAGGGAGTCTGCTTCTCTCTCTCTCTCTCTCCCTCTTTCCCTCCCCACTGCTCATCTTCTCTCTCCCTCTCTCTTGCAAATAAATAAATAATCTTAAGAAAAAAAGAAAAAGGAAATTCACAGGATGATGGCCATTGGGGAAGGTATGTGTTGTAATGAGCACTGGGTATCATATAAGACTGATGAATCACAGACCTGTACCCCTGAAACAAATAATACATTATATGTTAATTAACTGAATTTAAATTTAAAAAAGAATTTAAAAAATAAAATTCAATAATAACTGAAGACTTCAATGCCAATACTTATTAATAACAGATAGAAAAACTTAGCAAAAGATCAACAAGAAAATAGAAGACCCGAACAACACTATGAACCAACTAGACCTAACAGACATGTGTAGAACACTCTACCCAACAATGGCAGAGTGCACATTCCACTTGAGTGCACATGAAACATTCTAGAGCGAGGTCATAAAACAAATCTCAATAAATTTAAAACAACTGAAATCAAACAATATGTTCTCTGAACATAACATAATTAAATTAGAAAGAAACTTGGGGAATTCACAAAATGTAAATTAAGTAACATTCCTAAATATAGGTGGACCTCATTCTATTGCACTCTGCAGATATTGCACTTTTTTTTTCTTTTTTTTTTTTTTTTTACAGATTGAATGTGTGAGGCAACCCTGTATTGACCAAGCATATCAGCATCATTTTCCCAACAGCATTTGTTCATGTTGTCCCTCTACGTCACATCTTGGTAAGTCCTGAAATATTTCAAAATTTTCATGATTATATTTGTTTTTTTTTGTTGTTGTTGTTGTTTTAAAGATTTTATTTATTTATTTGATAGAAAGAGACCACAAGTATGCAGAGAGGCAGGCAGAGAGAGAAAGGAGGAAGCAAGTTCCCCACTGAGCAGAGAGCCCGATGCAGGGCTCAATCCCAGGACCCTGAGATCATGACCTGAGCTGAAGGCAGAGGCTTAACCCACTGAGCCACCCAGGTGCCCGTCATGATTATATTTGTTATGGTGATCTTGTGATCGGTGATCTTTGATATTACTATTGTAGTTGTTTTGAGATGCCACAAACCATGCTCATGTAGGATGGTGAACTTAGTTGATAAGTCTACATGTTCGGACTGCTTCATTGACCAAGTGTTCCCCTATCTCTCTCCCTCTCCTACTGATAAGGATGCCAAGAAAATACAATAGAGAAAAAATAGTCTTTTCAATAAATGGTGCTGGGATGACTGAATATCCACATGCAAAAGAATGATGTTGGTTTCCTAGCTCACACCATGCTTAAAAATTAATTCAAGGGGAACCTGGGTAGCTCAGTTGGTTAAGCATCTGCCTTGGGCTAGGGTCCTGACCCCAGGTCCTGAGATCGAGCCCCACATCTGGCTCCCTGCTCAGCGGGGAGTCTGCTTCTCCCTCTCCTTCTCTTCCTCACCCCGCTCATGCACACTTTTCTCACTCAAATAAGTAAGTAAACCAAAATGGATCACTAACTTGAATGTAAGTGCTAAGGAGCACCTGGGTGGCTTAGTTGGTTGAGCAGCTAACTCTTGATTTCCGCTCAGGTCATGATTTCAGGGTCCTGGGATTGAGCCCCACATCAGGCTCCCTGCTTAGCAGGGAGTCTACTTGAGACTCTCTCTCTCCCTCTTCCTCTGCCCATCCCTCCACTCTCACACATAATCTCTCTAAAATAAAGTTTTAAAACTTTTTTAAAAACATAAGTGCTAAAACTATGAGACACTTAGAAAAAAAACACAAGTAAATCTTCATGACCTTGGGTTGGGTGATTTCTTAGATATGAAATCAAAAGCACAAACAACAACAACAAAAAAAGTAAATGGGACTATATAAAGATTTAAGACTTTTGGACTGCAAATGTATCATTAACAGAGAAAAAAGATAAACCACAGAATAGGAGAAAACATTTGCAAATTGAATATCTGAGAAGAGTCTACTATCTAGAATTTATAAAGAACTTCTACAACTCAATAAGAAGGCAACCCAATTTAAAAACTAGGCAAAGGATCTGAATCGATGTTTCTCTACAAAAGATACAGAAATAGACAATAAGCACATGAAGTTATGTTCAAGTCATTCGTCATTAGGGAAATGCAAATCAGAACTGCAACAGATACTACTCCAAACCTAGTAGGATGGCTAAAAGAAAAAGGAATGATAATGACAAGTGTTGGCAAGGATGTGGGAAAAAATGGAGCCATCATTCATTGCTGGTTGGAATGTAAAATGGTGCAGTCATTTTGGAAAACAGCCCAGCAGTTCTTCAGATATGAAATGCAGAGTTACCATACGATCCAGCAATTTCACTCCTAGGAATATATCCAGAAGAAATTAAAACATATCTACAGAAAAACTTGTACTCAAATGTTCATAGCAGAATTATTCATAACAGCCAAAGCTCAAAACTGGAAATAACCCAAATGTCTGTGAACGGAGGAATAAAAGGCGGTATGTCCATACAGTAGAATATTACTGGGCAACAAAAAGGAATGAAGCACTGATACATGCTGTATCGTGAATGAACCTCACAAACATGCTAAGTGAAAGTAACCAGACACACACAAAAATATTGAACGATTCTGTTGCATGAAATGTTCACAAGAGGCAAATCTATAGAGACAGATAGTAAAAGAGTGGTTGCCTAAGCCTGGGGTTGGGAAGAATGAGAAGGGACCGCTAATAGGTACAAGGTTTCTTTTTGGTGTGATGAAAGCACTGTAAACAAGGATTGCTGCTTTTGCAGACTGCACAACTCTGTACTAAACACCAGACAATGATACAGTTTAAATGGAGAATTTGATGATACGTGAATTCGATCTCAAAAAAATGTTTCAAAATATTATCTGAACCTGTTCTCTCGAATATGCAATATCTGTTTCTGAACTGTGAGTGTGTACTTCTGTGCTAATGTACTAAGCATTCACAAAATTTTTTTTAAAAGTAGTGTAGGGGCGCCTGGGTGGCTCAGTGGGTTAAAGCCTCTGCCTTCAGCTCAGGTCATGATCCCAGTATCCTTGGATCGAGCCCCTCATCGGGCTCTCTGCTCAGCAGGGAGCCACTTCCTCCTCTCTCTCTCTCTCTGCCTGCCTCTCTGCCTACTTGTGATCTCTGTCTGTCAAATAAATAAATAAAAATCTTAAAATAAAATAATAAAAAGTAGTATAAATATATTAAAAAGAAAAAATAAACCTTGGCTGATGAAACAGTTAATGATTTCAATGCCTTTCATTCCTGGGAGTGAAAACAGTAAGAGCATCATCACCCCCAGCAGCTACTGTGTTCAGCTCTCCCTCTGTGTGCCAAGCTCCCTCTTCACATAATCAGCCTCCTACCAACCATGCAGGCAGGGCGGGGCTCTTAGCATTTCCACTCTTACAAATGAGAAAACCTTAGGTGAAAGAAGCAAAGCAGTTAAAGGGCACTAGAAGGATGGGCAGTGAGTCTGGGAACTGACTAGGGCATTTATGACCCCCAAGCCCTGCTCTCACCCCCTCAACTCTATAAAACTGGGGCCTCCTCAGAAACACACTGAGTCCAGTCCCCAGGAAATGTACCAAATATGTTGATTGGTATTTCTTAGAAGACTAAAGTGTTCCTAGTAGGGTAGACCTTGAGTACGAACTCAAGGAGAAATTCCTGTGATGCGATTAGTTGGAAATTCAAAATCATGTTCCTAGGGCAAATTTAAAGGCAAGAGCCTTCCAAAAATAGTAGGAAAACCTACAAAAAAAAAAAAAAAGAGAGAGAGAGAGAGAGAAATTTGGAGGGCACCTGGGTGGATCAGTTGGTTAGGCATCCGACTCTTGATCTCAGCTCAGGTCCTGATCTCAGGGTTGTGAGTCTGATCCTCACACTGGGCTCCACACTGGGTGTAGAGCCTATTTAATAAAGAAGAAGAAGAAGCGGGGAGGGAGAGGGCTAGAAGGGGGAGAAGAAGAAGAAGTGGGGGAAGAGGAGAAGAAAAAGGAGCAGGAAGGGGAGGGA
>ML100187.1:0-11936 GCA_003697995.1 Taxidea taxus jeffersonii
TAGAAGGGTGAGGCCATCGTGAATGCTTGGATGTGCAGGAGGAAAAGGAATTGGGGAAGAGTCCATTTAGTGGCTCGGGCAGCCAGTTGGAAGATTGTACCATTCACTGAGATATGAAAGAAGAAGAAACAGGTTTGCAGATGTGCCCAGAAGGTCTGGACTGGAGATGTGGACTGGAACGTCATCCGGGCACCGAAGCTGTGGGACCGATCAGATCACAGAGAAGAGGGCCGCGGTTTCCCCCCAAGGGATGCCAACATCTCAGATGGACATAAGGAGAGTCGCCAGCAGCCTTGAGAGTCCTTGAGACAGGAAGGTGAATCTAGCAGAGCAGTGTCTGTGATTTTGTGACTCACAGGGCCCATCGTCAAACTGTCTGAAAGCAAGCTTGAGCCGGCAACCAGGACTCTTCATTTAAGAGTGAGTCTTTGCTCTCTAAGCTGGGAGGCTTGGCACTTGGGTACTTTTCCAGAGTTTCTCTGTGTCAACCCATGTCTGTATGAACTTCATTGTTCAGGATTATTTTGAGGAGGAAATGAGGATATAGTTGTAAAGCGCTGAGGATCTGGGATTTATACTATGTCAAGATGGTATCAAAGTGTAGAATCTTGGCTCTGGGACCAATCTTAGAAGTGCCTAGTCCAGACGCCCACCAGAGCAGGAAGTCAGATTGTACTAGTCTGTTGGATGAAACACGGTGGCAGGTTTTTTTTTCCCCCTTCTCTGTGGCTGTGGGGGCAGAGTATTATTTTCATGTCTGTGCCACTGCAGATTTTCAGTGACAGGTGTAAGCCACTAGCAGTGTTACAATGGTGAGGGAGGAAAGGCTACTTATACCGTGCTTAGGTGTAGCTCAGGACTTTCCAGTTAATTCTAATCCCGTCACAGATGATCCTCATGAACTTCCTTTAATGGCGGTAGGAACAAAGCTGCCTCTGTTTGGCAGCTGAGGGGGAAAAGGAAGACCTTTTAGACTGAGGTGGTTTTCAGAGCCCCCATACTGAAAGTGACCCAGCATGCAGACCTTGGCCCTTTCTCTAATAGTTCCCTTTTCACACATCTTCGTGAGCACTGGTGTACCTAGGAGAGGAAGGAGAGGCCTCTCGCTGGTCTCCAGACACATCGATATCGTTAGGACTAGTTGCTAGGGATTTGAGGAAAATAAAACATTGTAGCTGAGCAAGAGTCAGCCTCTGCTCTGTTCACTCCACAGGTTAGGCTTTCCACAGTAGAGAACTGTGAGGCAGACCCCTTAAAAATTACTCGGCCTACAGACCTAAGCATGGTTTTTTTTTTTTTTTTAGATTTTATTTGACAGAGAGAGAGATCACAAGTAGGCGGAGAGGCAGGCAGAGAGAAGGGGGGAGCAGAGAGCCCGATGTGGGGCTTGATCCCAGGACCTTGAGATCATGACCTGAGCCGAAGGCAGAGGCTTAACCCACTGAGCCACCCAGGCGCCCCTCCTCCTATTTATTCTTTAAGGAACTTTGAAATTCAAGTTAAACTAATAACTTTCTTTCAGGCTTTAACTGAGACTGAAGGATCTGGCCAGGTTTTCCTACAGTGGTAAAACCCATTCTTTCCCTGCCCCCAATCTTATTAAAAATGTCCAACATCCTGAAAACTTGAAAGAATAGTATTGTAGCACCTACTTACCTCCTAAGTTTTAGAATCTGTTTTAGAATCTAAATCTATAGATCTAACGATTGTTAGCTTCTTGCTATCTTTGTTTTTATCTTTTTACTGAAGAGTTAGAGTTAGGGGTTAGACATTGCAAAAGAAAAACCAGTGAACTTGAAGATATAGGAACAAAAACTATCCAAAGTGAAACACAGAAAAAAGACTGAAGAGAAAACAAGAAACATCAGTGAGCTGTAGGACAATTTCAAAGAGCCCAGTATATATAATTGGAGCTCCTGAAGGAGAGAAGAATTGTTGGGGGGCGGGGCGGGGAGGATGGAGTGCATAAACAGTATTTGAGGAAATATTGGCTGGACTCTTTCCAAATATGATGAAAACTAGAAACTCTCAGATCCCAAGAAGTTCAGAGAACCCCAAGTATAAGCAACACGAAGAACTCTACAGCAAGGCACATCATCACCAAATTGCTTAAAAGCAGTTATAAAAAGAAATTCTTTAATTAACCAGAGAGAAAAGGCACATTATACACAGAGCGGAGATAAAGATGGTGCAGGTTTCTTGCCAGGAACAATGTAAGCGGAAAATCAGTAGAGCGGAAACTTTGAAGGACTGAGACAAATAAAATATTACCCTAGAATGCTAAACCCCAGAGAATATACCGTGTCCTTCAGTAACAAAGTAAATAAACACTTTCAGACATTTAAAAAAAAAAAGTTGAAAGAATTTATCAGCCGCAGACCTGGAAATGATGCCACAGGGGAACCTGCGTCTAGATGATCAGCCGCCGTGACCATAAGCATAAAGCCACGGTTTTGCTGAGACTGGATGTCTTCCCTCTAGCGCAACGCTGTTACTCTGGACCTCCGTCTCTTCACCAGCCTCCTGGGATTTTTTTCACCTCCCTTGTTTTTTAATTAATTGATTGATTAACTAATTAACCACTTAAAGTAATCTCTGTGCCCAGTGTGGGCTTCAAACTCAATGACCCCAAAAGCAGGAGTCTCACGCTCTCCTGACTGAGTTACCCAGGCGCCCCACCTCTCTCGTTTTGCTTCATCCCATCTGTATTTCGTGTCTTCCTTTCTTGGTTTACTAGCTCCTGTTTTGGTAGAGCTCGCCTCCCAGGAGCTTCTGGAAGAAGGGAGGTAGCTTTTTGGAGACCTTATGTGTCATAATATATCTTTATTTTACTCTCATTCTTTTTTTTAAAGATTTTATTTATTTATTTGACAGAGAGAGACACAGTGGGAGAGGGAACACAAAGCAGGGGGAGTGAGAGAGGGAGCAGCAGACTTCCTGCTGAGAGGGGAGTCCAATGTGGGGCTTGATCTCAGGACCCTGGGACCATGATCTAAGCCGAAGGCAGACGCTTTATGACTGAGCCATCCAGGCACCCCTATTTTACTCTCATTCTTTTTTTCTTTTTCATTCTTCTTTCTTTTTTTTTTTTTTTAATTTAAATTCTTTTTCATTCTTAATTGATAGTTTGGAGGAGCCTAGAATTTTATGTTGGAAATTGGTTTCCTTCAGAATTTTGAAGGCTGCTCCATTGTTGTCTTGTTTCCAGTTTTGCCTTTGAGAAGTCTGAAGGCATTTGATTCCTGATCGTTTAGTATATGTCTCATATCTTCCCCTCTGAAACTTCCACTCTGTCCTCAATGTTCCGGACTTTCACAGTGATTTATTGTGGTGTATGTCTGTCCTTACCCATTGTGCTGGATGAGGGTCAGAAAACTTTTTCTTTAAAAGGTCACAAAGTCATACTTTGTTTTTTGTGGTACATATATGATCTCTACCATATCTTCCTTTTTTCCCACCCTTTTAAAAGTGTAAAAGCCATTCTTAGCTTAAGGTCTGTACAAAAACACTGCAGACTGAATTTGGCCCACAGGCCCTAACTTGCTGACCCCTGTGCTAGACATTCAGTGCGCCTTTCCATCTGGCAACTTGTGCCATTTACTACTAGGAACATTTAAAAAATAAATTCACAGGTGCCTGGGTGGCTCAGTTGGTTGAATATCCAACTCTTGGTTTTGGCTCAGGTTATGATCTCGGGGTGGTGAGATCAAGTTCCTAGTTGGGCTCTGTGCTCAGAGCGGAGTCTGCTGAAGATTCTCTCTCTCCCTCTCCCTCTGCCTCCCCCCTCCCATCTTCAAAACAAAATAAATGAATAAAATCTTTTAAAAAATAATTTCACAATGATTTCTTCTCCTGAGTTCTCTCTTTATGGAATTAGTACGATTTAGATGTTGAACCTCTTGGACTGGTCCTCCAATTTTCTTATCTTTTCCCTTATTTATCTCTTTGGCTCTGCTGTGTTTTCCAGATTTCCTCAACTTTGTCTTCCAACCCTTCTATTTATTTATTTATTTTTAAAGATTTTATTTATTTATTTAACAGACAGAAGTAGGCAGAGAGGCAGGTAGAGAGAGAGGAGGAAGCAGGCTCCCTGCTGAGCAGAGAGCCCGATGTTGGGCTCGATCCCAGGACCCTGGGATCATGACCTGAGCTGAAGACAGAGGTTTAACCCACTGAGCCACCCAGGTGCCCCCAACCTTTCTATTTAATTTTAAATTTCTGCTGTCATGTTCTTTAAACATTTCTAATAGCTCATTTTTTAAAAAGAGTTTATTTATTTATTTGACAGACAGAGATCACATGTAGGCAGAGAGGCAGGCAGAGAGACAGGAGGAAGCAGGCTCCCTGCTGAGCAGAGAGCCTGATGGGGGACTCGATCCCAGGATCCTGGGATCATGACCTGAGCCGAAGGCAGAGGCTTTATTTAACCCACTGAGCCACCCAGGCGCCCTCTAATAGCTCATTTTAAATTTTGTTGTAGCCTTCTATTCTTGTTCCATGGATGTGGTATCTTCCTTTATGTCTCTCTCTTTAAAAATAAAAATAAAAAATTATCTGCATAGTCTATTTCTCCAGGTTTTATTGTTGTTTTGATTTCTGTTTTCCGTGTAGGAACTTTTCCTTAGATGGGTGGCAAACCTTCTCCGGCTGCTTGTGATTAAGATGAGAGACTTAAATGCTGATTGGAGCTCTGGCCTTGTGGATGGGGCTGAAGTAGGTGGGCTCTTTGTTGGGGAATCCCCAATGTCAGTGTCTTTGGATTTTTCTTCTTGGGCTTGATTCCCCAGAGAAGTCTGTCTCCTGCGTGGGAGATGAAGGTCTGGCTACCAGAATTCTGGAAGCTGAGCGGATGAAGAGGGCCAGAGGTATGGAGGGTAGTTCTCAACAATCTGTACACATGGTCATTCAGTCCCTCTGTTTTCAGTAGTAGACTTAGGCTCTGAGCTGTGCCTTACGTCTCACAGTCCCCGGACCCTGTATACTCTACACTCTCTAGAGAGGAAACTTTCAGTGTTCTGCCATGCTGGGAGAAGGACAGTCACCCAGTAATGGGAAGTGGTAGAACAGATCTAGGATATAACTGTTTCCCAAATATTTTTCTACCAACATGCCTTATACTCGCCGCTACCCCCCCCCAACCCCGCCCCACACACATTCTTTTAAGTTCCAGAGGTACCTGGTGCTTCCAGTTCCTGAAACTGTGGAAGTTTCTTTTATGTGCATTTGCTTGGTTTTCAGTGTTCCCTAGTGCTGGCTTAGGATTCCAGTTCGGATGGATTCAGCTTTTCTAGGCTTGCCAAGTCCCTTACCACACATCTACTGTAGAAAATAAGACTTTATCATTTATAAGAACTGCATTCTAGAAAGGAAGGAGGGGAGTGGCCAGCAGCCAGAAGCTGGAGACCACCACACCCTAGATTCTGAGTATAACAAAATGACTGGCTCTTTTGGCCACTCCCCTACCTCTGCCCCTTTCTTGCTGAGAGCACAACAAACCAACTCTCACTTGTAGTAAGCAGCAGCATCTTTTCTATGTGGTCTAGAAGACTGGCTTCAGGAAAGCACCCAGCCTGCATAGACAGTGAAAGTTGGTACAAACTCAGCAGCTTCTGGATTTTCAGTCTTTCTTCCTGGAGCTCCACCTTCTTCCTGTGTTTGATCCTGGGCCCAAGCCCCTGGAGGATGTTTTCTTTTCCTGGTATATAATTGTAACCAGTTACATGGTTTTGGGAAAAGGAAGCAGCCCTCCTGGAATTAGACTTTTTTATGTGTTGGGGGCTGGGAGTGGTGATGGGGGAGGCGTTTCCTCCTTCTGGAAGCTTCCCTGAGACTTGGGTCTCCCATCAGTTTGACAACTATACCGTAGTTGAATCGATGGTTTCAGAAGGAGCTTGAGCTTACCGCCTTGCCATGCTGTGTAAGATTAAATATTTTTGAACATCTCAAACCTGACTATCCAAAGCAGGGTAAGTCTTAGAACAGATTGGACTGGTGAGAATCTTGGACTTGAAAATAAGATGATTCTTACCACCACTGTCACAGACAAGTCACTTATCTCTCTTGGATTCTTTTTTTTTTTTTTTTTTTCAGATTTTATTTATCTACTTGAGAGAGACACAGCGAGAGAGGGAACACAAGCAGGGGGAGTGGGAGAGGGGGAAGCAAAGCGTGATGCAGGGCTCGATCCCAGGACTCCGGGATCATGACCTGAGCTGAAGGTAGATGCTTAACGCCTGAGCCCCCCAGGCACCCCTAGATTCATTTTCTTTATCATGGACTGGATCAGGGTTTCTCAGCCTTAGCACTATTGACATTTTGGGCTGTACGAGCCTGTGCTTTGGAGGATGTTTGACAGCATCCCTGACCTCTCCCCACGAGATGTCCAGAGCATCCTCCAGTCGTGGCAGCCAGAAATGTCTCCAGGCGTTGCTGAATGTCCTGTCTGGGGGTCATAATCACTCCCCCACTGAAAACCACTGGGCTAGATCTTTTGTCTGTTCTGGGTTTCTGGCATTGTATGAAACATCCCATTCTTTCTCCCTTTTTCCAAAGTATATTTTCTCTAATCCTTAGTACTTAATGAGAGGAAAACTCCCACGTAAGTCAGGAAATGTGATTTGAAGCCATTAAATGCTGCACCTACAAATTTAAGATACTGGCCACATCTTGTGTTCTTGCCAAGATCAAGCTAGATACCTGTTCTAGGTCTTGCAATTCAAGGAGTAATTACTGCAGGCCTCATAGTCTGTCCTAGGAGGAGGACAAGCTGTGTGTGTGTGTGTGTGTGTGTGTGTGTGTGTGTGTAGATTTATTTATTTATTTATTTATTTATTTGAGAGAGAGAGAGAGGCAGCAAGGGGTAGAGGGAAAGAAACTTTAGCAGACTCTGCACTCAGTATGGAGCCTGACATGGGGCACAGTTTTATGACCCTGAGATCAGGACCTGACCCAAAACCAAGAGTCAGATGCTTAACTGACTGAGCTGCCCAGGGGCCCTGAGGACAAGCTTTTTGCAGAAAAACAGACACAGGCTGGCAGACCAAATAGGACATTAACAGATGAGGTCTGCCGCTGTTGGTGGTGTACATGGGCAGTGTTTTCTCCTTTCTCTCTTTCTTTCCCTCCCTCCCTCCTTCC
Organism: Taxidea taxus jeffersonii; assembly: GCA_003697995.1. NCBI lineage: Eukaryota > Metazoa > Chordata > Mammalia > Carnivora > Mustelidae > Taxidea > Taxidea taxus. Next base: position 7,138 of record ML100187.1, read on the forward strand.
CTCTCTCTCTTTCTTCCTTTCTTTCCTTTTCTTCTCTCTCTCTCTTCCTCCCTCCCTTCCTTTCTTCCTCTTTCTGTCTTTTTCTTTCCTTCGTTCCCTTTTTTTTTCTTAGCCAATGCAAAATGTTTCCCAAATAACTGCATGGTAGTATCACTGTCTTGTATAAGAATGACCCTCATTCTTGAGTCCTTTTAAAAATGTCTTATTCAGCAATGCTTAAGAGGTAATAGTAGTGCTGTCTGTCCTAGAATATTATCTCCATTTTACCATGTTGTATCTTAGTCTTTTTGTGTAAAACATTAATATAACTAAATAGTATTTACTACAAGCTATTGATTTTAAGAAGATAGAAATTGTTTCAGTTTCCATTTTTTTAAATATTTTATTTTTTTATTTGACAGAGATCACAAGTAGGCAGAGAGGCAGGCAAAGAGAGAGGAAAGGAAGCAGCTCCCTGCTGAGCAGAGAGCCCGATGTGGGGCTCCATCCCAAGACTCTGGGATCATGACCTGAGCAGAAGGCAGAGGCTTTAGCCCACTGAGCCACCCAGGCACCCCTCAGTTTCCATTTTTATTTTTTATTTTTTTTTAAAGATTTTATTTTTATTTATTAGTTAGAGAGAGAGAGAGAGCACAGGCAGACAGAGTGGCAGGCAGAGGCAGAGGGAGAAGCAGGCTCCCTGCCCAGCAAGGAGCCCGATGTGGGACTCGATCCCAGGACGCTGGGATCATGACCTGAGCTGAAGGCAGCCGCTTAACCAACTGAGCCACCCAGGCGTCCCTCAGTTTCCATTTTTAATTGATTTTCCTATTTGTGTGTATTTCACAGCTCCTTTAATCCAAGGGATATTATGTGGAAGGCAACCTTAAGAAGAAGAAAATACTTTTTTTTTTTTTAAATTTATTTATCTGACAGAGAGAGAGAACACAAGCAGGCAGAGTAGCAGGCAGAGGGAGAGGGAGAAGCAGGCTCCCCGCTGAACAAGGAGCCTGACACGGGGCTCAATCCCAGCACCCTAGGATTATGACCTGATCCGAAGGCGGTTGCTTAACCAACTGAACCACCCAGGTGTCCCGAAAATAGCTTCTTTGGAGCTGAGGCAAGGTGACTGCATCTGAAGTGCTACCGGGAGCTCCTGTTTCTAATCTCGTTTTGTCCTCACTTTGAGATTTCCTTTCTACTAATCAAAATTCCAAGGTCTGCGAGGCTTTGCTTTAGAGACTGTCTAGCTCCTTAACCTTTTGGCTCTAAACCTTATGAAGCAGAGTGGGGAAAATTAGATGGAAAATGAGACTCTCCTGTAAAAGGGACAGTGACTAGTCCTTCCTGTAACTCCATCTGGCATCTTTATGGGCCTGAGGTTAGGATTTGGTCTCCCGGACGTCAGGCATTTATTTATCCTGCTCTCCTTTCAGATGCTGGCAGCAGCCCAAGTGTTGGATGTCATAACGTTGGGCATCTGAGCCTTATGTAATCTGTGGGTGTGCTTACAAGGGCAACGTAATCAAGTCATTGTTCACCAGTCTCTGGATGTTCTAAAGCTTGTGACCACTCCAACAATCCACCTCTCCTTTCCCTCCCGCTCCCCACCTCCCGAAAAGTAAACCTAAGTGGGAACATGCACAGGTTAGGCACTTACCATTGAACAGTTACAGGGAGTGGTACCTTGTCCTTGCCCCTTGGCTGACAATTTGTTATCTCTCTTTTGGTCTCTCACTTTCACAAGGTACGGATCAGATACAAAATTATAGGAAATTGGGGCGCCTGGGTGGCTCAGTCGTTAAGCACCTGCCTTCAGCTCAGGTCATGATCCTGGGGTCCTGGGATCGAGCCCCACATCAGGCTCCCCGCTCAGCGGGGAGTCTGCTTCTCCCTCTCCCACTCCCCCTGCTTGTGTTCCCTCTCTCTCTGTATCTCTATCTGTCAAATAAATAAAATCTTTAAAAAAAAACAATATTATAGGAAATTATAATTTTAGGTAACTGATGTTTTACAGGAGTGAGCCAGGGCACCTGTCATTAGATGAAGACACTATGGAACAATTCCATAATAAACAAAATGGCATTTGTTTTTTGAGTCTGAAATTTTCATCTAAGATTCCCTGATTACTTTTTTTTTTTAAAAAAAGGGAGGTGGAGCATGTGCATGGGAGCAGAGAGAGAGGGAGAGTCATAATCCTGGGGTCCTGGGATCAAGCCCCACTCTAAGCAGACTCCATGCCGAGCGTAGAGCTGGATGCGGGGCTCAGTCTCCAGATTTTGAGATCAGGATCTGAGCAGAAACCAGGAGTCAGATGCCCAACCAACTGCACCACCCAGGTGCCCTTCTCTGAAGATGCCCTTCTCTGAAGACTGTGTATGTGTGTGTGTGTGTGTGTGTATAATTTTTTTAAAGATTTTTAAAAAAATTTCCAGAGAGAGGGAGCGCATGTGCACACACTCGAACAGGGGGAAGAGCAGAGGGAGCAGGAGAAGCAGACTTCTTGCCAAACAGGGAGCCCAATCCAGGGCTTAATCCCAGGACCCCGGGATCATGACCTGAGCCGAAGGCAGCCACTTACCAACCGAGCCAACCACGCACCCCTGATTACTTTTTAAAAACAGCCTTCTTGAGATAGTATTCACACACCGTACCATTTGCCCTTTTAAAGTGTGCATTTCAATGGCTTTTAGTATATTCACAGAATTGTGCATCCGTTGTCATAGTCAAATTTAGGACATGGCATTTTCGTTATCCCCAAAAGGAGCTTCATACTCCCTTTACATGACTCCCAACTCTTTCGTTGCCCTGGCCCGGGAGACTACTGACCAGTCTACTCTCTATATCTATGGGTTTGCCAATTATGGACATTTTGTATGAATGGAATTCACTGGATTTGTGGTCCATTGTGATTGGCTTCTATGGCTTAGCATGTTTTAAAGATTCATCCATGTTGTAGCAATTATCAGTACTTCAGTCCTTTTTATGGCTGAATATTCAATTATCTGGATGTGCCACATTTATCTATCTGTTCATTGGGTGATGGACATTTGGGTTGTTTCCACTTTAAACAAATTTTTTTTAATTTTTAATTAAAAAATCTAATAAAAGAAATGCTAATCTTTATAAAACATATATTCTACACAGGCTTCCTATGCTTCTGTGCATTTCATAGTGCAGGTGCTAGACACTTCTCTTGGCCTCAGTTTCCTTCTTCATTTTTTTTTTAAGATTTTATTTAATTTATTTGGTAGAGAGAGAGAGACAGTGAGAAAGGAGACACAAGCAGGGGGAGTGGGAGAGAGAGGAAGAAGCAGACTTCCCACAGAGCAGGGAGCCCAATGTGGGGCTCCATCTCAGGACCCTGGGATCACAACCTGAGCTGAAGGCAGACGCTTAACGACGGAGCCACCCAGGTGCCTCCTGAGTTTCCTTCTTCATAAAATGACAGTGGTTAGGGGCGCCTAGGGTAGCTCAGTCAGTGAAGCATCTGCCTTTAGCTCAAGTCATAATCCTGGGGTCCTGGGATCAAGCCCCACATTACGTTCCCTGCTCAGTGAGAGCCTGCTGCTCCCTCTCCTCCCCACTTGTGCTCTTTCTCACTATCTCTGTCTCTCTCTCAAATAAAGAAATAAAATATATTTTAAAAATAAAATAAAATGGGAATGATTACAATACTTAGTCTTGGAGGGTCACAGTGAGCTTTAAATGAGGTGATTCATGTAAAATGTATAGTAACTTCGGTAAATGTTAGATGCTGCTACTATTGCAGGCACTTTTAAAAAATTAAGACTATATTATTGGGGGGGTGCCTGGGTGGCTCAGTGGGTTAAGCCTCTGCCTTCGGCTCAGGTCATGATCCCAGGGTCACGGGATGGAGCCCCGCATCGGGCTCTCTGCTCGGCAGGGAGCCTGCTTCCCTTCTTCCTCTCTCTGCCTGCCTCTCTGCCTCCTTGTGATCTCTGCCTGTAAAATGAATAAATAAAAAAACTTTAAAAGAAAAAGACTATATTATTGGTTGAGGTTTTTCTTAGAAGGCTTTATTTTTACTTATTTGATAGAGAGAGCACAGCCCAAGCAGGGGGAGGGGTAGAGAGAAGCAGGCCCCCCACTGAGCAAGGAGCTTGAGCCAGTACTTGATCCCAGGACCCTGGGATCATGACCCAAGCCAAAGGTAGACACTTAACCGACTGAGCCACCCAGGCACCCCTGATGGAGCTTTTTCTTGAATATGAGCTTTTGAAAGTATTTTGTCTAGGTTGTGATATCTCAGACACTGGTTAAAAATTAATTAATAGTTGGGGCACCTGGGTGGCTCAGTCGTTGGGTGTCTGCCTTCAGCTCAGGTCGTGATCCCAGGGATCAAGCCCCACATCAGGCTCCCCACTCAGCGGGAAGCCTGCTTCTCCCTTTCCCACTCCCCCTGCTTGTGTTCCTGCTCTCGCTGTCTCTGTCAAATTAAAAAAAAAAAAAAAAAGGCTATCATTAGCTCTTAATGCTATCTCCCTGGCCTAACTCAAGAGTTGGGGAAAGGTGAAAACTCAAGTAAATTATAAAAAATTTTAAAAATTAATAGAGAAATGCTAAGATGGCAGAAACTTTGAATTTGAGCATTTGTATCTGTACATTCACATAATACCCACACTCCTCACTTCATTTGAGTGAGGAGAGTTACAGGAAGACCATTTCTAGATCTTTCTGGCTTACAAACTTGGAGCTAGCCAGAATAGCCATAGTTTACTTGTCATGTTCCTCAAGAATAAAGAGTTCTCTCTCCCTTGCAGTCCCTGTGAAAATGTCCCTGAGATTTTTTTTTTTTT
>RCUC01123556.1:0-17025 GCA_003697995.1 Taxidea taxus jeffersonii
ATATATATATACACATATGTGTATATATATATATATAAAGAGAGAGAGAGAAAGCACAAGCAGGGGGAGCAGCAGGCAGAGGGAGAAGCAGGCTTTCCAGGGGGCAGGGAGCCCGATGCAGGACTTAATCCCAGGACCCCAGGATCAGGACCTGAGCTGAAGGCAAGCGCTTAACCAACTGAGCCACCCAGGCATCCCTCACTCCAGGTTTTAAAATCACAAGTTTCATCCCAGAGATGTTGGTGGAGTCTATGTGTTCATGTGCCATTTGCCATCATCAAGAATGATTCTGCATCTAAGTAGTCAGAGCCGCTGCTCAATGAAATGTCCATAAACCAAGGCTTAACAAGGTGGGGGAGGAGTGAGGAAATAGAAGACCATGTGGTCACTATTATAGGTTCTAAGAAGAAAACCATATGTGTCTGCTTAGAATTTTGTTGTATCTTTCTCAGAATTATTGCCTCCTTCCTGGCTTGTTCTGCTCTACTAAGAAGCTTCTGAAGATGTGTCAAAATAAGTCCTAACTGGGACCATCAGTTTAAATGCATTTTTCGGATTTGCACTAAAGAAGCTTACTAGACAGTTTCTCAATGTTCCCATTTCCTTAGTTATAAAATGGTGGAGCTGAATGAGAAATTCTGTAAGAATCTTTCAATTCATAAATTATTTGAAATTATATTTGGCTTTTTCTAAATACCACCTTCAGAGACTAGGACATATGATTGTTGTGACCCTATTTTAATAAAGTCCTTATGGAACTTCATGTAACTAAAAGCCTTTGGATTAGGTCCAAGGTCATTAAAACTAAATTCTGTGATGTAGTGGGCTCTATTCTGTAGAGATTTTAGTTTATAACATGTGTGCATTAAATAAAGCAATTTATAATGAACTAAAGCCTGGGGGAGATCTGACTATTTCTCAATATGTTCTGTCTCACCAGTCTCACTTAGCTGGTAGAGTTGTCTGTAAAGGAAGTTGCCTTGAAAATTCTATTAATGGTTCCTGTTAAAAGCTTCTCACTTCAACTTATTGTTTAAGCCTTATAGCTGTTCTGACTTCTGTGTCAGGACAATTCTGACATACTCTTGGCTTTGCAAATATCATCCATCTCAATAACCATTATTACTTCTTCAAGAGCGTTTGCCGTGTGTTTTTTCTCCCTCTGACGTATTATGTCACAGTAACAATAACTGACATCTCCCGGGCACATAGCATGTGCCTAGCTTTATGCTCTGTGTGTTGTGAGCATTATCTCATTTAATCTTCATGGGAATCTTGTGGGGCGGTGCCATCATTGCTTCCATCTTGTGAAAGAGCAAATTAAGGCTTTGGAAGGTTGAGTCCCTTGCTCCAGGTTGCACAAGTGGTAAAGTCAGGACCTCAAATACCAAATTCATGCTTTTAATTACTCAGCTCTCTAGATGAGCATGAGGGAGAGGTTGACAATGAGGATGGCAAAAGCTTCTCAATTTAGATGTGTGACCTTCACTAACAGAACAACGGTAAGGTTTTCAAGTGTATTTTATTCGAGCATTGTGCGTATTTTGTAGAACTGGAGGATACTTCTTTATGGCAAATATTTTGCTTTCTATAAGTCTATTCATTGTATTTTTCTCAGATGGAGATTTAATCTGTTTTTATCAAAACTAACAATTCATCCGTGCTTTTAGAAAGTTTGGTAATTGTTTCTATCTAGAAATGGCTTATAAAACTTCCCTGGAGGATCTTTGCCTTTTATGCTCTTGAAAAAGAAATTATTTTGAGTTCCCTCTGTCCTCAAAGAGCTATTATTACTAACTGAATCCTTAGCATCACAAAGAGGCCAAAGGGTAAGAGGCTTTTATTGATACTGTTCATTAAAATATTCATAACTAGGAATTTAAGATGCATTCCCTGTTGAGCGTAATCAAGCTATTATTGTGTGTGCGTATCTTTACCTCCTTATTTTTTTTAATAGTAATTTTCCAAAGTATAACAAGTGTTAGACTTTATAAGTGAAATGTGTACTTTCGCTTTGGAATAGGGCGGTAGATTGAGACAGTGTGTAATAGAAGCTTTTCTCCCCCTAATGTGCCAAGTCAGTTGTTATACCAATAATTGAGTCATGGTTACAAGGGATTGGGCTAGGTATTGTGGTAGATACAGGGAAATAAAAGAATATATGGTCTCTGGAGCAACAGGATATACTTTAAAGGAATAAAGGGCAACTTATAAAGTCTCAAAAGAATACTGACAATACTAAATGCTTAAAAAAATAATTTGTATGGGATTGTTATAAAAGATTTAACAGAAGGGATGAGAGTTGATATTGTCCACAAAGAAAGAATAGGAATTAGATACAAGGAGAGATAAACTAACCTAAAACAAGAGGCAGAGCCATGACATCAAGAAGCACTCAGGACAATGACTAAGACCTCCAGGCTCAAAAGGAAAGTGTGTATAAGGGCAAAGTTAGAGAAAAAATAAGTGTAGCTTGTATTCTGTTAATAAAGAAGTTTGAATGCTAATCCAGGAATCTTGGATCTTAGTCATCAAAGAGGCACTGAAAGTTTGAAAGTGGATAAATGACATGATAATTTTTTCTTAAGATTTTTATTTGAGAAAGAGAGAGAGCACAGAGAGAGAAGCAGACTCCCTGCTGAGGAGAGAGCTCTATGTGGAGCTCCATCAATCCCAAGACCCAGAAGGCAGACACTTAACTGACCGAGACACCAAGGCACCCTGCATTTAGGATAATTCTTAAAGAAAGGTAAAATCATGATTCTTCAACAAAAGAAAAGATAAGCATGCATTAAGGATTTTATTTAACTCACAATAAGGGAATGAGGCAGATGTTCAAAAGAGAATCCAAAGAACAGACACATTTATTGATCAGGAATACTGATATAAATTTGCAAATCAAGGCTTAATTTTTTTTGGAGGTGAGGAGACTGTCTCTCCACTGCACAAGATTTATTGGCATGTCTATAGGCAAGATTTAGTTTGTATTTTTATTAGCTATCTCCAACATTTAAAATTGTAAAATCAGAAAAGCCTAGAAGAGTGTATAGCATTGTGCAGGTTGAATTGAAAGGAAGGCTAGAGGTTTCTATATGAGCAGTTGGTAGTTTGTAATGTGAGTAGTATGGGAAGAGGGAGGGAGAAATACAAGATAGACAAGTAAGTAAGTTGCCTGGATGTACCTGCATTATCAGTCATGAACTTACAAGGGAAAATGGGGAATCCATGATTAAACTGACATACCAATAAATTGTAGCTCTTCAAGGGAAGACTGAGTGAGGATGAGGATCACAGAGAAGTCCTGCTCAGAAATTTGAGGGTAGGTATTGAATGTGTGAAGACAGGGAGATAGAGGTGTCTGATAAAAGAAGGATCATTCCAAACAGAGATTCAAGGGTCTTTAAATTCAGAAGAAAGAGGATATGAAATTTAATTTTAGGATTGTGTCTTTGCATGGTATTGTTTCTTTGCTAAAAAATAATTATTGTAATGGTAAGAATTGGGGCAATAAAACACCACCCAAGAGTTTAGAAATGTCTCTGCCACTCACTAAGCGGTTTAACCCTGAGCAGTGTGCTCTCCCTGTGCTACAGTTTCTTCAACGGTAAAATGAGGATGATAGCTTTATAGCACCATTGTGCAGAATCAGTGAGTTGAATTGTAGAGCACTTAGAACAATGCCTGGAACTCAGATAAGCATTCAGTGAGTATTCACTGTTATAATTATCACTAATTATATTATTGAGTCAATTCACTTTCCAGAGCATTTGAATATATTGTGCTAATATTAGTCACGGTTCTCCAGAGAAACACAACCATAGATATGTATGTATAAAGATGCTTGTTTTAAGGAATTGGCTCCTACGATGGGGAAGACTTGGTGAGTCCACAATCTGATAAGGAAATATGGCAGGCTGGAGAGCCAGAAAGAGCCAATATGGCAGTTGAGTTCCAGTTCCTTCTTGTAGGGAGAGACCAGTCTTTTGTTCTTGTCAGTATCTTAACTGATTGGATGAGACCCACCCACATTATGAGAGACAATCAAAGTCCACCAATTTAAATGTTAACTTCATTCAATAACACCATCACAGAAATAAGATAATGTTTGACCAATGTCTTAGTCAGTTCAGACTGCTATAATGAAATACCATAGACCAGTGGCTGAAATAATAAAATTAATTTTTCATAGTTCTGTTGGCTGGGAAGTCCAAAATCAAGGGGCTGGCAGCTTCATTGTCTGGTGAAGGCCCTTTTCCTGTTTGCAGATGACTACCTTCTTGCTGTATCCTCTTATTGTGGAGAGGGAGGGGGAGAGAAAAGACAGAACAGGAGAGAGAGAGAGAGAAAGAGCACACTCTATCTAGTCTCTTCATCTTTTTATAAGGACACCAACCTTATCATGAGGGCTCAGGACTTCCATAAGCCTAATTACTTCCCAAAGACCCCACCTTTTAGTACCATCACATTGGGAGTTAGGGTTTCAACATATGTATTGGGTGAGGGGTTGGGGGAGACCCAAACATTCGGTTGATAACCACCAAATATCTGAACACTGTGACCTAGCTAAGTTAACACATAAAATTAACCAGTGGTTAATCACCTTAGCCTTTGCATCCCGGGGTTTGCCTACTTGGTCCACTTATTTAGTGCCATAGAAAAGTATAATTATCGTTGCATGCCATAAGTTAACCATTTCTTGACAGAGTATGTCTTTTAGAGTGTGCTTCTTTCATTCTTTTGTCTCATATTTTAAATGTTGTTTTTTTTTTTTCATTTCTTGCATATTTAACAAGTGGGACCAGATGCTTAAGTGGAGGTCTACACTTGGGAGAGGTATTCAAAAGTATCCTCTTTAAAACATACATGCACGTGGTCAGTGCCCATTCCTAATTCATAATGAATCCACCTGGGAATGAAAGCAAATGAGGCTAATGGAAATTTATTCAGATTAGATGTTTAAGTTTTATAAAATCTTGTGTGAGTTTTTTTTTTTTTTAAAGAAACCCTACTTTTTTTTTTAGGATTTTATTTATTTATTTGTCAGAGAGAGAGCAGGAGCGAGCACAGGCAGACAAAGTGGCAGGCAGAGGCAGAGGGAGAAGCAGGCTCCCTGCTGAGCAAGGAGCCTGATGTGGGACACTGGGATCAGGACCTGAGCCGAAGGCAGCCGCTTAACCAACTGAGTCACCCAGGCGTCCCTCTTGTGTGAGTTCTTACTGTGTGTTTCTTTTGACGACATTTGAAGAGCTCCATACCGAGATTTATACTGCCTGTGATGCTAGCATTGCTGTTGTTCTTCTGTGAAAGCCTTCATTTTTTCAACCAGGCTCTTTCTTGAGACTAACTATTCTCATTCTGTGGCTCAGCCTTTGCTATATACACCCCTGGAAATGCTGCAGGAGTGGACGTCCATCTGTTTATCTATTAATCATCCTGAGTCCTTACTGAGTGGCTCATTCCTCATTCAGGGATATCTGGAGTGTATCTAAGTCACAACCAGTATGCTAGGTTTGTGAGTATAGATTTTGGTATTATTTTACAATGAAGGTCTCAGGTAAGAAATTATTTTCTTATCCAAGGTTCATGAAAAGGCTTATGGTAGAGTTTGTCTTTCAACTTAAGTCCAATTGTACAGTTATTTGCTTCCTTATCACCCAGTTAGAAGTTATTTTTCCTGGCATGTTGGCTTGATACCAATTTTAGAGACCATTTTTATTTTCACAATATTTTAAAATGTGAAATTAAGACATGCTGGCTGTAGTAAAATAATGAAAAAAATTACTAAGGAAAAGCTAACAATTTCCTTTCACCTCCCTGAGGAGACCAATGCCAACTTGATGGGCACCCTTTGACCTCTCTCCAAGGTTATAGAAACACACACAGTTTAGTGTTACTTGTTTTTACACATGGCATCCCACACATTTATCTGCACTTTGTATTTCCTTATTTAACAATATACTATAGATAACATTCCAGGTCAACAAACGTATTTCTCATTTTATAAAGTGGTTACTGTTGTAACCTGACTTTCCCCCCCAAAAAGCCAAGGGCTTGCTTGCAGGCAGCTTATTCTGGAAAGTGATCCCAAGGACCAGGAATGGAGGACTAGAAAGAATAAACAGAGGGAAAGGGAAAGTCAGCTAGTGATTTCCTAGGGAGCTGGCCAGAACTGTGGGAAACAAAGACCTCTGAGGAGCCGTGTAGAATACATCTCAGAATTGTCTGCTTAAAGGATAGGAGAGAAACCACTTATATGCTTGTTTCTACTCTCTAATAGACAGGATAAGCCCTGTGTTCTTTCCAATTGCAGGTTTGCACCTGTGATGAAATAGCTATGAGTTCCTGCAGGTGTTCCAAATGTTGATGGACCAAGACTCTGGGCACAAATCAAGAAATATGTGATGCAGCTGAAGGAGGTTGCTGTCAATTGTACCTATAAGCAGCTGGTTGCTACAGCAACAGCTGGAGTAAAGTGTGGACTGAGAGGATGTGAGATGATACCCGACAGATGTCTAAAACAACTGCGTAATGTTCTGTAGTGTGTATGTACCACATTTACTTAACTATACACAGTTGGAGAGATATTTGTGTTGTTTCCAGTTTTATTTTTTGCTACCACAATGTGGTAGCAAAATGCACTGAACATTCTTACACATACATTCTTATTAGCTGATGCTTTTAGGGCTATTTAACATATTCCCCGAAGTGGAATTGCTGGCTTGAAACACTTTTCATCTGTTAACTCACTCAGTCCTCCCCCACAGCCTGGTTATTATTATTGTCCTCATTTTTCACATGAGAAATCAGGGGCACACAGGCATCTAGGAAGTGGAAGCAGTTAGAATTTTTTAATGGATCCTGAAAGATTAGATCTCAAAACTTTGACTCTAAAAAGAAAAGATTTTAATATGAAATCAACATGTTTTTAGTTCTGTAACCTGCAGATCATGTTTCCTTGCAGCCAACAGAACATCCTATCTCCAGGGAAGGGGTGTAGGGGGAGACCACTCCTAGAAAGAGGAGGTTCTGATCTAGCAGAATTTTCTGTTCACACTGGCAATTTACCTGGAAGGTCACACCTGGGGTAGGGTGGGGCGAATGACTCTTAGCTGAGGACTACAAGGTGGATAACTTGAGTTGTAACTTTTGCAGGGGGGGAGCCCTGGGCCCTGACCAAAATAAGAAAACTACATTCAGGAACCCAACTTACACATGAGAAGACAGCAGGGGAACCAGCTATCAGGCAGACACGGGAATGGGCATGTTATAGGGCATGTAATTAGGGCTAGGTTACAGAAATCTTTGATAACAAAATATCTTAAGTTGTTGGAGTAACCCTCAAACAAAATGTCTAGATTCTTGAAGGGAACTCAGGATCATGTTGTGACCCCAGTATTAATGAGATGCTCTTCTAAGCCCAAAGATGAAGTGCTTAAGTTCAGATGAAACTAATAACATCAAGTCTGAAACATGTCACAGTCTGAAGGTCCGTTATGAGGCAGAGATGAGGAACCTAAAGATCTTCCAGTAAATTCGGTTGAATCTTGATTGCACTTGCTCTCTGGTCCAGTCATAATCCTAAGATGAAGCCTCACCGAGGGGTAACGGGAGGTTCCTAAGTTCAATGAACTGAACTTCTAATGAGTATAATCAGTGTGTAAACACAGCTAATTTGAACATGATCTGGCTGTTAGTTCTCCATTGCTGTTGTAACAAATTACCACAAGTTTAATGGTGACACAGTTTAATTTCTCACAATGTTTGTAGGTCAGAAGTCCATGCGAGCCCGGCAGGGTTCTTTGCTTAGGGCTTCAGCAGGCTAAAACGAAGGTTTCTCCTGAGCTGCATTCTTTGCTAGAAACTCAGGAAGAATTTGTTTCCAAACTCACTCAAGCTGGTGGACGAATCCATTTCGCTGTGGTTGTAGGACTGAGGTCTGTTTCTTTGCTGACCATCATCCAAGGGCCAGTTTTTGCTCCTTTGGCTGCCTGCATTCTTTTTCATGCTTTCCGTGCTTTGCCCTCCAGCACTAAGGAGTCAAGTCCTTCTCAAGCTATCCATCTCTGACCTGCCCGTGGATATTTCAATTAAAATTTATCACCCCCCTCACCTGTTGTTTTTGTGTCTTGACCACTCCCAGCTTATCCACCTTACCCCCACTACCAACCTCCTAACACCAAATCCAAGAGTGATTTGTATTCCAGTGTTTCCCGTCTCAGTTCTTGATATCAACATTCTTAGCAATAAAAATAACTGCAATAAATACATCCCGGAGTGCTGTTTGATTCTTATGCAGTTTGCATGTGCCATTTCCTTTACTTGGCATACCCATCCCAAGCCCAGACATCTTCCCATTCTGAAGCCCCTCATATAAGTGATCACTCCCTATTCTTTGCTGCTCCTATGGCTGCATCCATTGTACTATATTGTAAATAGCTGTTAATATATCCAGTTATCCCAGAAGTACACTACGGGCTGCTTAGGAGGCCCTGCCTTTTCCTCTTCCTATTCATCATGCCTAGTAGAGGGTATGGCTTGTAGTATTAGATGATAATAAAAAAAAATCATTATTGAAATGACTTTGAGTTAAACTTACAGACAACAGGGGGTCACCCAAAGTCAGTTTTTAAGTCAATGAAAGATATTATCAGATTAAGTTTTAGCAAAATAATTCTGGCACTGGGCTAGATGGATTGGAGGGAAATGAGAGACAGGTGGCTGAGAATCTGCTTAGGAGGTTTTCTTTATAATCAAAATGAGAGATGATAAGGTCTAGCAGTGACTATGGAAATGGGAAAGAATAAATAAATTTGAAATTATGACAGGCAGGATTTCTGACTTATTGTGTGATAGGATGGTGGAAATGGGGAGAGAGGAGCACAGGACGATGCTTTTGTTTGGGGCTTTGTTGACCAGATGAAATAAATGTTGAGTTAGGGAACTTAGAAGGAAGACTGTTCATGGGGGAAAAAATACTAGGTTAGATTTTGAATGTGTTGAGCTGGAGGTGCTCAGAGACATACCAGTACAAATGTCTAGCAGGCTGTGAGATACAGAGGTCACATATATACATTGTATGTCTTAAAAACATTCTTCCAAATATGTATATTGATTTTAAAAATGTTTAAACAAATTTATAAAGCATTTCTTAGTTCTAAAATCAAAGACTTTATCTCATTCTATACTATCTAGACATAGTACTCAGTACTGTATGCTAAGAATCAAGAATAGAAGAATTAAGTTGACGAGGTGTTGGCCTTCCTCACCTCTCCTTCATTCCTACCCCTCAGTGAGGAGGAACACAAACACACACCACGTATCACCGTGGAAACAATGGATACATGGAGGTTAAGAATGGAACTTGCTCAAGGTCCTATGGAAAGGAGTAGTGGAACTTAACTATAGTTCCTAACTCCTCAAATGTAAATGTTTATCTCAAGAGAACATTCGACATAGAGCTTGACATTCTCAAAAGATGTTGAAGAATCTCTTCTCTCCCAAGATCTAACAATAATGGATCCTTGAAAGACTGTCCTTTTTTTAAGATTCAAAATATTATATAAAATATTTTTTAAAACCTCAGCTGTAAAGTAAACCAGCTCTGCAGAGAAAGGGTTATCACAATATTTAAAAAAAGAAGAAGAAGGAGAAAAGAAACTGATAAAGAAATTAGGCTATAGGCAAGTCCAAGGCCATCTTAGAAAGTGGCACATAATTGTAAATAACAATTGAGTTCTATGTTTATCTTTCTTCTATTTTTCCTTGTTCATTATCCAAATCCACTAGGCAAGTAGCACAGAAACTGAATGTATTTTGCTGAAGCTATAACATACACACACAAAAAAGGCAAAACATGGAAAATCACATTAATGAAACTTAATTTAGGGAAATAAGGAAATACTAACTCCAAATATTGTGAACTGTAGCTCCAAGAAACATTTCAATGGGTGTTCTCCCCATCATACTTTAGTATGTGAAAGACCTTTTATTAAAAACCCCAAGGAAAAGATTCCATTATTTCCTGAAGGGCTGTCTTAATAATATTGTTTCCAGAGAGTATTATGCTCTTAAAACCTGTGACATTAATCCTTTCGTTTATCTGGATTCTTATGATTCTAGGCAGGACATTAAGGCCACTTGTCCTCTGTGACCTCTAATGTGATGGAAGAGGTTAAGCAGTACATGTGTCCCTGAACAGGAAGGGAAAGAGAACCCATGAGGGATATTGCATGAAGCAATCATTTCCCTGAGGAGTGTGATTGCACTGTGCAGGTTTTGTGCCTGGTTAGTGCCTCTAAATATGGATTTAATTGTACTGTGATAGCATGTTCATACTCACCAAGGATATAAGAACAAGTAACAGCTTTCTCACCAGTAAGACATCTTATTTACCTAGTGCTTTCTGGCTGCATAGAAACCACAGACAATAAATCTCTCTCGAACATTTATGAGATTTCTTTTTAAAATGCAGGAAATGTAGCCCTCCTACAGATTGCAAGCAATTCTAGCTATTCTAAACTCTTTCCTAGGAGATTTCTCCTTAAACTCTTTGTGCCAAAATGCAATTTATTTTGAGTACTCTTGAGTTTCTTAGGACTTTAATGAGTTTAATGAATGTTTGGCTGTCATTTTTACATCAATGCTGTCTATTATGAAGAGCTGCAAGCTTTAGAGGCTGGTTCTTTATTATGGTTTACCAGAGCAGCTCCCTTCCCTGGCTGGCAGGTGGACATTAGGCATTTTTAAATTGTTTGATTCTGAACGTCATATGGTACAACAATAAGAAGTATGTAATCTACTATGCTGTGTGGTAGATATCCAGAAATAGAAATAAGTTCATCAAAGTACTGGCACCTACTAGTCCTCCCTCATTCTGGTCTCCTCAGGGAGGAGGAGCACAAATGCCTATCAGGGGCCATTGTGGACAAAAGAGACAAAGTAGAAACAAGGCGTGTTAGATATAAGTGCAGATGGTGGGTTGAGTGCACTATAAGATAGTGTGTTACTCAGATCATGGGAGTTGGAGACTAACCTTTAATGGGAGAAGTGAAGGCAGTACATGTGGGACTCCTGGAGGTTGTCTTTCTTCCTTTGCCATACTACTGGTGAGGGTTGAGTGTACTTCCGCCCCCCAGCTTTATTGAGGCATAATTGACAAAAATTGTGTACATTTATGGTATATAACATGATGTGTTGATTTATGCATACATCGTGAAATGACTACCAAAATCAGATTAACTAACATATTATTGCCTCACATAGTGGCCATTTTTTTGTGCTGAGAACATTTAAGATCTACTCTCCTAGCAAATTTTAAGTATACAATATGGTATCATTAATTATTGTCTCCATGCTGTACTTTAGATTCCCAGAACATTTTTATCCAGCATAGCTAAAAGTTTGTATTCTTTGAGCAACATTTCCCCATTTCCCCTACTGCTCAGCCCTTGGCAATCACCATTCTACTCCCTATGAGTTTTACTCTTTTGAATTTCTCACATAAGTGAAATCACGAAGTATTTGTATTTCTGTGTCTGGCTTATTTCATTTGGCACAATACCCTCAACTTTCATCCATTTATCCATATTGTTGCAAATGACAAAATTTTCTTCCCTTTTAAGACTAAATAATATTCCATTATATATAACCTATTTTCTTTATCCATTCATTCATTCCTGAGACTCAGGTTGATTCTATATCTTGGTTATTGTCAATAGTGCTGTAATGAACATGGGAGCGCAAATATCTCTTCAAGATGCTGATTTTATTTCCTTTGGCCATGTTCCCAGAAGTAAGATTGCTGGATCATATGGTAGTTCTATTTTTAATTTTTTGAGGAACCTCCATACCGTTTTCATAATGGCTATACCAATTTACATTCCCACCAACAGAGTACAAGAGTTCCTGAGCTGGGTGCATTTTATGCAAGTAGAGAATCTTGGTTTTAGTGAGAGGAATGCCAGGGTGAGCCATAAGGGAAGAGAGGCAGGATTTGACTTCCAGGTTTAGTTTGGCTCCTTGCATGAAAGAAGTATGACAAGAGAGAGGCCAGGCAGTCCTTGAGGCTTCATTACTGTCTGACTTGGATTCCTAGGTAGGAGAGAAGATACATATATGAGTCAAAAGCCCTTATGTGAATGAACAGTGTACACTGGTCTGAGCCATTTCTGAAACCGAACAATGTGTACGCATTCAGCTGAGGAGGGTGATGCCCTAGAATTTGACAGAACAACCTCTTGAAACACCAATATCTGTAAAATTCTCAGCACAAACTATGAAGTGCAAAATGGAAAAACAGAGTTGGTTTTAGAAAAAGAGAATTATGTACTAAGGCATAGATAGCATACTGATTTAGATATTCTTGTTAAAAAAAATAAAAAGGCAATGCTGAAGCTTGTCATGTGGTATTAGAGAAAATCTCCCTATTCAGCTCTAGGATTCTTCAAGACAATTTGGTTTCCACCTGGCTGCCCAAAGAGAATTGCTTGGCTGCTATAGCAACTGTAGTCCCTGAATGTATGGCAGTTGACAAAAACACTCTTTATATGCTGATTTTTATGCTTAGCAACATAGGCTGGGCTGGTGGGCTGGATAAAATAACAAGCTCGATGATAAAATTGCTGTACAATAGTGTTGTCATGCTCTTTCTTTATCTCACACCTCACTTCCTCCCAGACATCCCCAAATCCCGTCAGCTCTACTATCCCCCCCCAACGCATCTAGCCCCCATCTTTGCTCAGCTGGATTCTTGCAGTGGCCTCCGAATTGCTCTATTTCCTTCTATTCTCTAAATAGCTGTCAAAGTGGTCCTCTTAAAATACATCAGATTACTGTCTTCCTTTGACTTAAACCCTCCAGGCGTGTATTCGTCAGCTCTTGCTTCAGTAAGGCTGCTGAACAAACTACTCTGACTCTCAGTAGTTTATAACATTACTTGCCCACAGGTCAGCTGGGGTGACTCTACCTCTGGATTCGGGATGGTTTCTAGTGTGCTCTGTGAATCTTATTCTGGGACCCTTGCTGATGGCGCAGTGACAGCCTAGAGCCTACTCTTCCAATGGTAATCAAGGGAGCTCCAGAAGCCAAGACAACCCATGTACATGTGAGTACATGTAAGCCTCTGTCTGTATCACATTAGAGAACATTGCATTGACCAAAGCAAGGCGTGTATGTCACTGGTGTAAGGAAATACACATTACACATGTGGGAAATACACATTACACACATTTTACACACACACATAGTCCTGCACAGGACTATGACCAAGGGTGTGAGGGGTGTGTGTAAGTGTATCATCCTATCACAAGAAAGCAAAAAAAAAAAAAAAAAATGGGGCCAATCATTAAAGCTCCCCAGAATGGCTTCCAAGGGCACTTGGGGGGGAAATAGTTCTACAGCCCTTACCACAGTTTACAAGGACTTATGCAATCTGACCTTTGACTACTTTTAGGAAGTAACTTTCTACCTCTTTTCTCCTTTTTCTTTGTTGTAGATGCTTTGGTTCTTTTTTTATTCATTGAACCCTTCCACACATGTTCTTGGCTCCAGACTTTTCTGTTCATTATTCCTGCCGCCTGAAAATCTCCCCACAGTTCTACACAGCTCACTCTTCTTTGTCTCATTCTGGCCTCCATTGAAATGTCATTTCCAAAGAAAAGCCTTCCCAGGACCCATGTTTCACCTAACGGGACTTGCCATACTCCTTCCTGACCTGCCCAATTTTTTTCTTTTTAAAACCACTGGCACTGCTTATCGTGTGTTCTAAACTCTTTATTTATTTTGTTTTTCTCTGTCTCTTCCATGAGAAAGTAAGCTCTTTGAAGGCAGAGCTTTGATGCTCCCAACACAGGGAGGGAGCTCAAAATATAATTGTTGCTCTACTCCTTCTCTTTTACTCCACGCAACCTTCAAAGTCCTGGGAATGCACTGACATGTGACCTTGTATAGAAAAAACATTCACAGGCCAAGGGCAAGGTTTTCTGTTTTTTTGTTTTTTTCCCTCCTCTATGGTTTCTTACAAGCTCTTTCCACCCATGGAAAATATTGATCTCAGAGTCATTTTTTCTTGTTTTTGCCCATCCAAGTAGTTCATGTCAGGTTTTTGAAACTGAGGAAGGTCCAAGGATTTTGTTACGAGCTCCTATCAATCACTGCTTGAGTTCAACGCACTTTGGATTGTTTGTGTGTTTGTGCGTATCAGGGGTGGGCAAACCATTAATATTGGGTGCCAAGTTTCCAACTTCTGCTTTTTTGTTTTTGTTTTAATTATTTTTAAGGTGTGGAAGCTCCCTGTCATGAATAGGCGTGTGTATATTTGCAGGCAAGAGGCTCTTATTCTCTTCCTCTGGGGGTTTGACGCGGAGTGAATAATCTAGCACTTAAGAGAAATATTGAAGAAAACACTTTCAGGAACAGGATAGCTTTAAAAAGCGTTACATAGGGAGGACTGGAGGTGGCAGAAGGCCGGTTTTCCTGGGAAGATCAGAGGGTAGCGTGTACACCATGGGAGGATAATCCTTCACATATGTGTGCCAAACCTGTGATGCGTTGTGCCTACCCTGTGGGCCAGGCCTGGCCAAATACCAGCTGTGAGGAGGGTCATAGGTGTATAGAAGGGTTGAGGCATTTCCACAAGAGCTCCTCATCAGCGTGTAATTTGAGATGATGTGTAGAAGAACTGTGATTTGGAGCATAGCCAAAACTTCCCAAGTGGGACTGCAGCCAATCATTGTGTCGGGCCGCACACGAGGGAACAGGTGAAGGTTCTGCACAGAAGAACAGGAAAAGCAGCAAGATGTGAGGGGGCAGTTCTGAAAGTCAATCTGTAAATGCCCCATGTGTGCCTCATATATCTTTTAGGTACAGCCTGTAAGTGAGCTGGAGCAGGTGTATCAGATATGTGTGCTCAGGAATTTTACTTTTTTTTAAGATTTTATTTATTTATTTGACAGACAGAGATCACAAGTAGGCAGAGAGGCAGGTAGAGAGAGAGAGGAGGAAGCAGGCTCCCTGCTGAGCAGAGAGCCTGATGTGGGGCTTGAACCCAGGACTCTGGGATTATGACCCGAGCCGAAGGCAGAGGCTTTAGCTCACTGAGCCACCCAGGTGCCCCTGTGCTCAGGAATTTTAAAGAGATTATTGTTAGGGCCTACTTAGCCAGAGCGACCCCATCTCAGTAGAACAGCCATTTTGTTATTTATGCAGTGAACGTAAATTGACCCTGCCCCCTCCCACCCAGAGGAACTTACTTAGAAACAAGTCTGGGAAACCAGTAAAATATGGCTGACCAGTCCCTGATAAAAGAGCCCAGATACAAGGATGGGTCAGGCCAGGTGGAGGCGTCCAATCAGTAAAGCACACATACTGTCTCCCTAACCACCAGAGAATGCAAACCCGGCCTTTTGGGTGCCAAACTAAGGCGCCAATTCTGACCAAAGCGATAGGCTAGTTCAAACAGCTACTATAGGGTAAATTGTAATTCAATTGGCCACCTGTCTGTGACCTAGCATGACTATGCAACTTTCTCTGTGTGCTACAATCTCATTGGCCAGGTTCAACCACATAGCCTTTGCTCTATAAAAGCTGGTCTGTGAGGAGATGGCCCCGGTGGGTTGGTTTGATTCTTGGTGCTGGCGCGAAATAAAGCTTTGCTTGACCTTCACTTTGTATCAGTCTCGATCCTTTGATCATAGACCCCATCAATTATAGTTCAATTTATTTGCTTGTTTTTAGGATTTTATTTCTAAGTTATCTGTATACCCAACGTGGGGCTTGAACTCACAACCCCAAGATCAAGAGTCATTCTCTATCTACTAGCTGTCCAGGTGTCCCTCAATTTATTTGTTTTTAATTGCTAATATTGTTTAGGTAAAAAGGCATAATTTGAGTTAGTTAAGGGTGTATAGGTTCTAGTATTTGAAGGAATGTGAGCTGCAAAAAATAAAATAAAATAAAATATTCTCTTCTATCTCAAGTCATTTGGTGTGTGAACATTTAGTCCTAATAAGAAGCAGGAGAGCTGGCTGTTACTCCAATTAAACGTAAAAAAGAAAGGGTATGAGAGTAGATAATTGGGTCTGTTTTGAAGCCCAAATCTCTTCTGTCAGAACTCTAATGCTGTATCTAGACCCTAATCGAGGTGACATTTAATGGAATCTACATTTATGAATTTTTAAAGTACACGGTTTAAGTAAAACATTTTTGTATATAACCAATAAATATTGCAACATCTTTAAATTTTAATTTATCATCACCATTATTGTGTCATTATTTGTGGTTTTAGCTCAGTATGCTGAGATAAAGGAAAAACCTTTGAAAAATAATACATGATTATATTGACAACTTTAAAGATAATGGTAAGCAAGCTGGCCTTATTCATATTATTGTTTGGGGCATTAATTAGTTTTAAATAAACACTGGTTAAAACTGCATTTCATGGGGCGCCTGGGTGGCTCAGTGGGTTAAAGCCGCTGCCTTCGGCTCGGGTCATGATCCCAGGGTCGTGGGATCGAGCCCCATATTGGGCTCTCTGCTCTGTGGACAGCCTGCTTCCTCCTCTCTCTCTCTGCCTCTCTGCCTACTTGTGATCTCTGGCTGTCAAATAAATAAATAAAATCTTTAAAAAAAAAAACTGCATTTCATGGATTCACACTCTTTTACTAAATTTTTTTTCTTTGTGGAAAAATCACATAGCCTAAGGGAAAAAAAAATCTTCTATTTGAGACACTGATAAGGCACACTTTCTAGGATTATCTTGGGTTCATATAATCACTGTTTCTGCTCTGCCTGAGAGGATTCTATTTCTATCAGTTTCCTTTTCTACATCTTCCCTCTTTCTAAATTAGTTTTAAGCAATGGATACTTGCATATCGGTCATCTTCAATAATATAAGTACTTCTTTGTTTATTCATTTGAACTCTTTATCATGGTGTCTGGCACAAAATGGTTATTCTCTAACATTAGTGTTCATATTATCCTCAGACTAACACATTTCTTTGTCATTTTTCATTGCTCCCTTGTCCAACA